>JAVTVY010053371.1:0-27619 GCA_036873755.1 Hanleya hanleyi
AGTCCAGTTTTTCAAGGGGCCGTGCGGTTATTATTTCCTTGACAGGAAGCGTGTTCAGTTTACTTCGTACATGTAAATGGAAAATGCAATATATTTTTAGGAAAACTCTTGTTTGGTGTTAAGATCTGGTATGGTCTCGTTGTGAGAATATCCGAAGTCATTCTCTCTCTCTTCCTCTTTTTGTCTCTCCCTCAATTCTAATAACTATTAATCGATAGAATGTGTTATGTATTATGATAGCCAACCGGGTTCCATATGACCGGTGATATCAGCATCATAAAATGTTTCGTCAGTGACCATATTCGTCTGACCGTGAATTAGTAGCACAAAAAACCCACTTAATTTAATTAAACTGATGAGAGAGAACCGCAGTGCTGGTGAAGGGGGTGGATGCAGACACCCCCCGCCCCCTTTCCAGGTACCTCTTTGTCGATAGTCCCTCAAATTTCTGAAGACATTAAATAAAATTAGTGAAATATCTCAACATACGAATGGATGAATATCTAGCACAATTGAGAAATGCCCATAAATAGAATTCGTTATTGAATATGGCTTGATATACAGATTGATGAATCGCATCGAAAGCTAATTAATTTCGCACATCTACATCACATTCTGCATTACTCATGCTCACATGTGCTCGTTCGTCGTTCGTAGGACGGGTTTTACGCTAGTTACAATGAATTACTAACAGTATGAATTATGGTTTGACTTATATATTGCTGATGCCCGCAATGCAATTGGTAAAGTTTGATCCTATCTGTTTATATTCTATATTTAACGCCTGATATGTTTGAAAATTCTTCGATATATGTAGGTTCTGGCTATATCACATTCATAAATTTATTTAGTTTCTTTCTCAAGCATGGGAAGCAACATATGTTACATGTGACATATCGCTGAATGTCCAACAGTTGAGGACCTGTGAGGAAAACAACGTTTTCTGCGAGATATTTCGCTGAACGAGCACGCACATATGCACATAATGCCCCCCAAATTATACATTATGTTAAGATGTGAGACAGATATCATATTCAAGAGGAACTGTTATATATAGTATCATTTATGATAATATTTCGAAAATAAGGGACAATTCGACAATTGTAGACCCAGGTGCACTTCTCACTCACTCCAATTTAGAATTTCAGCACAATCGTTGCTTTTACCTCTTCTGCTGAACAAACCAGATTTCTAGACATATTTTTTTCCTGTTTTCCCCATCACTAACACATAATATACAAACATCTGACTGAGGGAATCTCGCCGTAAAGCGGCACTACATCCAATATCTTTTTTTTTCAATCCTTTGTCTGTAAAGGTTATAAACTAGATATCCCCCTATCTCCAAAAAGGTTAGATACCCATATCACAACCACGAGAAACGACGTGGCTGAATTCGTGCCTTCATTTTTTTCATACCATAATTAAACCCCGACTCTTTGTTATTGCCTGGAGTGTATGGGACCATATTGTTGATCAGCAAATATTAGACAAACACAAATTCTCATGGGCGTGGCTATCTTTAAGTCCGCGCAGAAAGAAATATCAACAGAACGTTCAAAATAGAGACTCGAGTTATGTGACATTTCTAATATCAATTACGAATTCTGTTTCCCAACTAGCAGGCCGGTCTCCACTTATTAACCCATCACGAGCCTGGCGATACTTATATGCTAATACCTCTTTCATTGCAGGCCAATGTTTGCAAGACGACCACCTACGATGTGTTAGTTCCGTTACGGATTGGATGGTGATAAAATTTTTCAGTTGTGGATATTACACTACGATTCGAGAAGGAGAAAACGATTTGCAAGTAGTTTAACCGCGATCAGGTTACGACCACAAAAAAAAACGCGCTTCCCTATATCAATCACGGAAAAACGGCGCAGTGACGCGTGACTCGCTCTTAGCTTCGCCTAATTTTCTGGATACTAGTAGTTCATTATCGTTTCTCCCTATGCTCCAACGTCGAACAATATCTCTAACCAGCGATATCTGACATGGTTTATTTAACACATGTATTATTCGTTAAGCAGAATGACGATTTCTTCATATAGCATGGTAATTTGATACATATCATGTATCACTGATTAAACAACATGGCTCCATATTGTAGCATGAGGATTAACGAAAACTTGCGGAGCTCACAGCAGGACACGATTCACTCTGCATATCGGGACGGCCATATTGACAAATATTGGCAAACAGACAAATGGAACGGCTTTGCCAAAGCTGCCGTATTATCTGTGCAGAATGTAGTTCACTTTTGAACTATTTATGAGATAAAATACCTTGCGCGACAACGATTTTTTGTTGATAAAAAGAAAGTACTCTATATGAAAATGCTCTGGTAAGAACAGATAACTTACAATCGATGGCGAAGGGGCTGAGGGTGACGACCAGAGCGACAGTAGTGGCAGCGGCAGCAGCGACAGCGGCAGTATTTATTTATTGTAATTTAGCATGATGAATTCATTACATGCAAGGGTAGCCCAAACAGGTGGCGAACACCTATATTAGTTGGGCTCCCGATAACAAAAACAATATGTACATGAAGCGCAAACGTAATAAAATTGAAATAAACATACAACGGCTAGAATTAGTATTTAAGACAGAAAGATAAAATTGATAAACCTTAGCATGTGGTACTGTGGCATGCAGATAAAAACATGTACACATAAGATACACATAACATATAACGATTTAAAACAAGAGAACTAAAATACTAAGATAGCACAGGGAAGTGTAACGTGGATAAATATCACAGGTGAGAATCAGTCGAATCTACATGACGAGCATCGACAAAAGGAAGTCCAGGTATAAGTGTTGTTAACATTAAAATTGGATATTGTTTTCTGGGCATAAAATTTCTTTACCTCTGGTTGTAAACTCTTCAGAGCTGTCACTATTGCTTCCACTGTTGCTGCTGCTGCTGCCTCTTCTCACGCGCAGAGCTTCGGAAGAGGCGCAAAGTGCGACCAAAACGAGGAGTGCTACAGTGAATTTCATCGTCTGACAGTTGCCTTCAGTAAAGACGACTGTCTCCTGATCCTGTTTTTATAGAAAGGTGGTCAGGAAGGAAATAATCGATGAGCCACCTGTCTCTCCAACAGTACATGTGGCAAATCTTCAATCTAGATGAAAGACAATTACCCGAATGTGTCATATCAGTAACCCATCCTGTGAACGGAGATCAACCTTAAAATTGCTGTGGCGGTCAGTGTTCATGTATCCAATGCCCTGGTCACCTTGATGTAGCTATGTTTCATTGAATATATTAGCAGTAAAATAGCACGCAAAATGTTATTTTGTAAGGGCTATCGATGCATTTTTCGCCTTGAAGTAAGTTTTTTGAATAAAATTAAGTTTGAACAAAGAGAATCTCATAAAGAGAGGACCACGTAACGCGCATAATAATCGTCTAGAACAATTATTTCCATTATTAGTCCCATCAGTCTGCTAAAGGATAATCTCATCATCAAATCTAGTTTTAATGCACGAACTCATGCGATCAAGGGCTGCCTCCCATATTTTCAAGAAGAAAAATTAGAGAAATTTGGACAAAACTTCAGTATGTTGAACTTCAGAGAATCCACCGTATTCTCGGGTCTGAATGTTAGGTGCCGATGAATACTTTCCTGTAAAGTCATATGTCGCCAGACGTCGTCAAGTTTCCCCACCTCTTGCATATCGCTTGAATTAAAGAGTTTGTGTAGAAGGCAGAACGTAATGTACAGGTGGCAAGAACTCCACTGGATCACGAGCTCATCGAGGCTTGAAGGAGTAGAAGTCAAAAAAGTGAGCTATCAGCAACTGACCGGAAATGTATTCTTGGTGCCGACCGACTTTTGCCAAACCCCACTGTAGATTTGACGGGTCGTGTGTAGTGGGATTGTTATTGTTGCTGTTGTAATAGGATTATTTGTCATCCGTGAAAGATTTTCAACGTTCAGAAATGAACAGATAATATAAAGCTAAATGAAACATGACCACATACTGGTGGAATGGTGGACGCTAAAGACAATATTCTGATGAAATAGTGAACGATCGAGGCCAGAGACTGGTGATAGAGTGGACGTTACTGACAAATGGCTGGCCAAAGTGTGAGCGTTACTGGCCAGAGATATGTGAAACATTGAACTCAAGAGACTGGTGATATAATGACACTGACTGGTCAGATGACTGGTCAGAAAGTGGATATAATTGACCAGAAATTGGTGCAGTCAGATACACTCCATTTGAGGTTCGCGAATGGCATTACAGAGCCTCAACGCTGCTCTGTGGTAAATCTGGGCACTGAAGGAAGGGAGTCCCTAGTTTCGTTATGACGATATACCCCAACAGAAAAGCTTTTATGACGAAGATCTCTGTTAATGTGATGGATGTATAGTATAAATGTCCTTAGGAATATCCAATGAGTCATTGTACTCCAGGCTCCACTTTTCCTCGATCTGTTCACTCAAACACGTACTCGTGGAGTTCAGTCAGGAATTGTCAGCCTCCAGATTGACATTTTCAGATCCTAGCGTTTACGACCCATCATCAGAAGTGTTTCAAGGTTTCCATTACCGACTGCACCAAGGATACCTTTCATTATGTTGAAATGGTGAACCGAAGAAATGAACTTCGTGACGTAGATGTAGTGCAGAGATGAAGTACCTTTTCAAGTTTTAAGTTCATATACACATTAAATTTATAGCTTTAGATGGATAAAAAAACAAGTGAGAAATGACTACATTGTAGTCAAAACCTGCGGCGGTGGCAATAATACAGTGAAAGACATATCAGCGAAGGTAGTGGTAATTGTAGAAAAAAGCGCCATCTGCCAGTGTTTTTCTGCCAAGGGAAGTAATTTTCAACTTGTAACCCACAATTGTAGGGATTGCGTAATAGTTCTGATACCATATATATATATATATTCACTTTCCCCATTCAAAATCCGACGATTTTGACTCGGCCGTGCCGTCTATACTGAATTGACAGACGAACTCACCATGATCGCTTTGGCAATGTTTTGGTACAAGTATCGTGTATGCCAAGTTTCAAAACATTCGGTTCAGTCGTTACTTTTGCAAATCAAAAAGGCTTTCAAATATTTGGAAATCCAAACAAATTTCGAGGATTTAGTCATAGCGCGAAAATCTGCGCTCTTCAGTCTCCCTTCTCGCTTAATTTGCCGATCAAAATGGAAAATTTATATTTCCTTCAAAGTTATTTTTCAATAAATTTAGTATAAGGTCTATCACTTCGTTCTGTGAAACTACGGAATGGGATTTAAGGCTTTATCGAGCTGTCCAAGAGGCATAATGACACTTTTTCACTATTCAAATTGAGGCCTGTTACAGTCTTGATATTCGATTAAAATAATTAATTAGGTTTCTGCATTTACGTTCGTTATCATCTGCGAACTAAATTCTTTGCCACTCTTTTCCACGCAGCAAGTCAATACCAAGACATGGTTTGCTTCTTCTATATAAATGATTAACTATTTCATTCTTAGGAAATATCATCTCATCTGACATGTCCGGCCAAGCCTTTTCGAAGGTTGCTAATTTTATTAATTTCTTTTCTTTAAAATCAAATTCTGCAAACAAGAAACATTTCCAGTCAGTATTTATGGATATCTTCCTATACTCAATTCGCGAATATGTTTGTCACTAAATCATTCCGAAGGTGATTCAAGTGCGAAGTTTCGGGGCTAGTTCACTAAACAAGGTCTGTGTGTAAGAGATTGATGTCGAATTCTCGTTATTATCTTTTGATACATGAAATTGTTGCATTCGCGAAAATAACTGCCAAGTTAAAGTCAGTGCGAAAGGTATCTAAATATCAAAATCAAACTCAAAAACCCCTTCAGGAAAACAAAGGCCCTTCTTTTGGCCACGAGGTCAACTAGATCGTTTTTATGGCCAGTATCCGCTATATATGGCGTAATTCCATACGTAAAACTGATTGACAAAGTAACGTAAATTTTGTATAGAACCAGTAAATTCTAGCAGAAATGGGCTCCGACTTGAGAGAATGATGTCAAATGCAATGTTTCTGCGCATTGTCTGCTGATACACATAAGTATTGAATTTACGGAAGTGATTACCGTAATGTTATTCTAAAGAGATTCTGAGTGCGGAAGAGGACGGGAACATCAATACCAGCGAATCAAGGCCCTGGCTTGCGAGAATGAGGATAGCGCGGCTGTGTTCCGAAAGAGAATCATTCAAAATAGCTATTTGCCAAATGTCATGCTTGTAACCGAAAGTGCACAATATAACTGCACGACTGCGAGGTTTTGTTCGCGCACAGAGGTGTCTAACTCATTAAATACTACATAGTCATTTCTGTCCCTTCGAAGTGGGCTACCATTTGAAATTGTCCGGTAATGAGTGAGTCCATCTGAATCCTTTCGTCGGCAAAATAAGCATTCAAGATTTTATTGTACAAACACCAGTCACAGGCAGAGTACAAAATGTTAAGAGGAATACAACAAGAGAAACAATGGAACAGTGACATGAATATTAATATTTATATATATGTTATATCTGAGATATATGTTATATCTGAGTGTTACCGTTGATATTAGAACCTTGATTTTTGGCATGAATGTGCATTAGGGGACTGTTACCAGCATGTTTCGAGCTGACCTACTTTTGATGAAAATTTCTGGTGATTTTTGATTAAAATCACTGGTGAATCTAACTTGAGCCGTGCCCATCTTAATATAGGCAGGATTTCAACTGGGGGTCCAAGAGTTCAGCGTGCGTCGGAGTCCTAATGCCTACCCTACTTCTTATGTCCTGTGACGTTATTCACACTGGGCATGAAGGTGCATTAGGGGACTGTTGCCAGCATGTTTCGAGCTGACCTACTTTTTGATGAAAATTTCTAGTGATTTTTGATTAAAATCACTGGTGATTCTAACTTGGGTCGTGCCCATCTTAATATTGGCAGGATTTCAACTGGGGGTCCAAGAGTTCGTAGGTCCTTTGACGTTATTCACACTATTCTTATGTATAATAAATCCAATCCGGAAATTAACGAAGCAATAATTCATTCCACCGAATATAGTTGCAAATGAATTCAAACGCGCTTGAAGACAGTGTTGTCATGTGAGATCGGAGGTTGAAAAGGAAAGTGTGGCAGAGATCACACTCTCTTAGCGCATGCGCATTTCAAAAAGTCACAAGAAGAACAACAAGAACAACAACAACGCGAGCCTCCCGTAGACCTGCGTGCCGCAGGTAAAAACACCACAGGTACTGATCTTGAGATGTTTATTTCTATTCATCTATCGTTCAAGTAGTATAACCGTGTCAAATTCGGTTGCTTGAAAATTGAAATAGCGGCAATTGGAATTTAGTTTATTGAATTTGGACCAATGTCAATCTTGCATTGACTTCAATCTCGAATATAGGGATATCTTGGAATAATTCAAAGTTCAGAATCCCGCCCAACCCCCATTTCCCGGCATCGTATTGATGTACTCGGTCCCTCTGTGTGTGAAAATTGAAAGAAAGCATACAGAAGAAAAGAACAGATCTTTGAACACCCAGATACGAAGACAAAGTTTGGTTTTATTTCTGTCGGTAATCTCACATCGTGAGTCTAGAATTTTCTCAACCACGCGTGTCCTTGGAAACACGTTGACAGGTGTAACTTGTCACCAGTAAGCGAAGCTTGCTTCAAGGGAACTGACAGCAGCCTGTACCGGAGGCACATTGGTATCTGATGTCTGTGGTTCCACCAAGGCTCCCACAGGTATTGGGATCAGAAAAGCAGATTTGCCTGGCAGCAGCATCACAAACTGCAAGTAGAATATAATACAAGAAATTCTGACAATGCGAATATTAAAATATAAACTTTGTGATAACTTCGGCCTATATTCCCAAGCTAATATGCGGATGATGGGAATTGAACCATCCTCTCCTTAGATTTTATTATGCGCAACGCGAATCTTCTCAACCAATACCAGCGGATGATGGCGCACTCACGTGTGAAAAATACAAGCTCGCGTAAGAAAATAATAACTAGTTTGTCATTGAATGCAAATCAATGGCCGCTATAGAATTAATAGTCAACACTTGGCTTATGCTTCATAACAATATAAATATTAATAGTCTTTTTGAGCTCCATCTGTTGGAACTATAATATATATATATATCTCATAGTGAACTTATCTTAGCATCTACTTCGGATGGAGAATGGTATTTTGAATGTTCAGTTATAATGCATTCGTTAGTCATACAGTAATATAGTGTCAGATAGGACATCCAGTCTTCACGAGCCTTCCTTCTCAACTACCTCATTTAAGCGACACTATTTGCAAGTCCAGTTTTTTAAGGGGCCGTGCGGTTATTATTTCGTTGACAGGAAGCATGTTCAGTTTACTTCATACATGTAAATGGAAATGCAACCTTAACACCATTTTATAATAAACTTTAATACAGCAGCAACCATTACATGTATTTTGTATGGACCAGTGATGGAAAGATAAAAATAAGAATGGGTAACCTCTTCCAGCTATCGTCTTCATCGAAGCGATTAGAATTTACTAGTGTATCTTAATATCCTAATTTTAGTAATTTTTTGCTATCTATTTCCATGAAGCTTTGACTCATATTTGGGCCCTTTCTCCAACTTTCATACAGTTCACGGACGGTAAAATGTGATTTCTCTATCTACTAGATTTCAAGCGATTGATTCCATGGATGACAACTTCTTTATTGCTGTGGAGCTGACATTTCGTTGGAGATTCTCCCAACTTTTTCAAGAACTGATTTTCTTTCATTCGCTATATTATTTTCTGTAAGTTTCCCTAATGCTATGTTCAGATTGATTCTAGTACAGTTCACATTTGAAGATTGGTCCCTTACTTTCTAAAAAACTTGAGTGAACTGTTCCACTCATGTTTGAGTGAAATGTACCTGTTCACTAAAACTTGCGTTACTTTTCACTCAACTTGAGTTACTTTTCACTCAACTTGAGTTAAAACCACTCAAGTTCACTCAACTTGAGTGGGATCAATTTCCACTCTTATGCTTGAGTGAATGTCACTCAAGTTGAGTGCATTTAACTCAAGTTGAGTGAAAAGTAACTCAAATTGAGTGAAAATCTCACTCAAGTATTGAGTCGGATCGATTTTCACTCTTACTTGAGTGAAATTTCACTCAGCTTTTTTGGAAAGTAAAGGTCAAATATTTGAACATATGCAATCAGGCGATTTTTGAAATTCAGTTTATTGATGAAATCAATCTACACATCATTTAAGTTGTTTAGTTGCCGGGCCTACAACTATAGCATTTTTTTTTTGAAAATCGCCTATCTATGTGAAATTTGGCAACACAATATATCAGCAGCATATAGGTATTCCAATGGGTACTAATTGTGCACCCCTGTTGGCTGACCTATATCTGTTCTCTTATGAATATGACTATATGCAGGCGCTTTCAAAAACCGATCCATTCAAAGCCCGTTCTTTCTCATTCACCAAACGCTATATAGACGATCTTCTCGCTGTGGATAATCGCTATATAAATGACGCAGTGAAGGATATATATCCACCTTCACTGGATTTGAAGGAAACTACAGATAACCCTACAGGCACCTCTTATTTAGATCTCTATCTCTATAATATAAAAATGAAGCGGGCATTCTCTCTCGTCGACTTTATGACAAAAGAGATGATTACAATTTCGACATCGTAAACTATCCCTTTCTGGATAGTAATATTCCAGTGGGACCTGCATATGGCGTATACATATCTCGCTTAGTAGCATTTGCTAGATCCTGTGTTAAATGTGATGATTTTAATCAACGTCACAAAACATGGTTGCAGAAACTTATAAAACAGGGCTATTCCACCAAGCGCCTCCACTCAAAGTTTCTCAAATTTGGCGATACATATCGCATGCTGATAACAAAATACGAACGTAGCGTGCAAGATCTATGGCGCTACGTTTCGTAACTTGTGTCTAATTCCGCTTAACCTGGGGCTAGGGGCCGTATGAACCCATGTACTTCAAGATCCTCATGGTACTCATATGAACAGTCACAATGAAAGCGTGACTGAGATACATCCTTCTTTAGATGACGACTTTACAACGAATATTATGGATTAAGAATACTGATCAGCGATACGGATTTGATATTTTTGGAACATCTTGATGTCTTGCCGGCATCATTGAAAACTGTTGACCGCTTCTCTCTTGCAGGAAACAAGCCTATGTTTATGTATGCAATAATTGTCTTTTTAAATTTGGTGCTAATACTGTTATATGGAATATGGAATAGGTCTTTGGATTATGGACGCGGATATTCTCTAATGGACGACGGCTGGATTATGAATGACGGACTGGACGCTTGTAATTAAAGCTTGCTCTTATTAATTTCAAGCAAAATCGCATATTTGTCTTAGCTTGAGGTCATTTTGTGGGATGGTTACATGCCTGGGAGTCAAAACTGACGAAACAAATATTATTGCGCATTTTTTTAGTACTATACCGATTCTCCAAGTGACATTGTTTTGGTGAATACAGGTTTCCTTACGTAAAATTTTAGCATAAAAAACACATTATTTAGAGTGACAACATTTTCGCCTGATTGAGTGGCGACCCCTAGCAATTCACACTGATCTCACACAAACACTACAGAGGTCATCACTCTCAGCTAATAGCCCCTAATCTGACCATAGCTTTCATCCCATTAGTTGATTTCTCCACCTTTATAGGTAAAACTGTTTATTTCTGAAAAAATATTCATCACGGGGGTTCGAAATTTGTCCTGGTTTTTGTGAATGAGGTGAAGAAAATGTTCTTCTCTTACCCGAGATATTAATGTTCAAAGTGTGACCGTCGCATTTCATCCATTTTTTTCCATTTGTAAAAATATAAATTCCACAGAAAAAAACCTTAAAGACAAGCATTTAAATTGGAATAATTTCCTACCTAACAATTTAACAACTAATATATTCGTATATTTGAAATCACAGAGATATAAGTTTTTCAAAAATGAACATATGTATGTTGATCATGTTCATGTTCACAATACAACGAGATAGGTCAGTGTGTGTGTGTGTGTGTGTGTGTGTGACAATCCGTTCAGGTGGGTCACAAGCCCTTAATCGCATTTATTTCAAATACAAAAGTTTTGAATCCCTTTGAATCCTATTCACACAAATAGTGAAAATTAAGGGACACGTTCAGAGTCTGAAGTGTCTGTGTGTGATTGAATTTGAAGCATTTGCTACACGAACCTAGAATTTATTGGCGATTAAACATTTGAAATGCGGTCATGAGGATGTGTCCGTTAAAAGAGTGTCTTCATTAGTGTATGCACAGAAAATATGCCATCTTCCAAAAGCTTATGCGATAGAAATACTGTTCGACTATGGGGATTCGGGTCCAAGATCGCACTCTATATGAAGGCATAAACAAGAACATGTACAGTAACTTACATGCTAAAGCGAAGGGGCTGAGGGTGACGACCGGAACGACTGTAGTGCCAGTTCCAGTATTAACAACCTGTTGAGAGCTGTCGCTATTGCTTCCACTGCTTGCGCTGTTCAAGGTGTTCGTGTTAGTGTTCGTCTCATCACTGTCACTGCTATCACTGCTTCTCTTCCCAAGAGCAACAATTCCAGTTCCGGTTCCGGTTCCAGTATTGACGAACTGTTGAGAGCTGTCGCTATTGCTATTGCTTCCACTGCTTGCGTTGTTCAAGGTGTTCGTGTTAGTGTTCGACTCATCACTGTCACTGCTACTGCTGCTTCTCCTTATGCGCAGAGCTTGGGAAGAGGCGCACAATGCGACCAAAACGAGTGCTACGGTGAATTTCATTGTCGGATAGTTGTCTTTGGCAAAACCGAGAGTCTTGTGATAAACCCCAATGTCGGTCTGTTTTATAGAAACAAATTTCCTCGACAGATGGTCAGTGAAGGAAATAATCGATACTGGACAGGAAAAAGGTAATTACCTTGGTGTGCCACATCAATAACCCATCCTGCAAACGTGTCCAAAACGTGCCCTGGCGGTCAATTCTCGTGTATCCAGTACATGTATCACTTTATTTTACCTATAGTTCACCGAATATATGAATGGGACAACAACACTGTTGCTTTTAAAGGGCGGTCGGGGCATTTTCTCTTCTCGAAATAAAAGAAAATAGTGGTTGAGGTTTGAACTGATCAGAAACTGGAACAATAGTGGACATTGATGACCAGGGATTTGATGTGACTGACCAAAGAGTGGCGCAAGTGTGGACGTTCTTGACCAAAGATCGGCGAAATAGTGGACGTTACTGCCCAATAATGTGAAATAGTGAACGTTATTGACCAGCCACTGGACAAAAATGAACGTTACTGACAGACGACAGGTCAAAAGTGTACGTTATTGTCGAGAGACTGGTGGAATAGTGTATGTTAGGGACTAGAGATTGGTGCGATAGTGTACGTTACTGACCAGATGCTGTTGAAATAGTGGACGTTACATAACCAGAGACCGGTGAAATAGTGGACAATACTTGACCAGCAACGTGAAATAGTGGTAGTTACTGCCCAACCAATGGCAATAGTGGACGCTCTCGACTAATGACTGGTCAAAAGGTAACAGTTGCTGAGAATCCCCTGGTCCAAAAGTATTCGTTACTGAGCATAAATTGGTAAAACAAAAGTGGACGTTAACATAACATCGAAGTTACTGAAAACGAGTTAGTACAAAAAAGTGAACATTACTGACAAACGACTGGTCAAAAAGTGGACGTTACTGAGCAAGGACTGGTAAACAATTTGGACTTTACTGAGCAAGGACTAGTAAACAGTGTGGACGTTACTGAGCAAGGACTGGTCAAAAAGTGGGCGTTACTGAGCAAGGACTGGTCAAAAAGTGGGCGTTACTGAGCAAGGACTGGTCAACAATGAGGATGTTACCGAGAACATCATCTAAAGAAAGAAACTGGTGGAGTAGTGTACGTTATTGACCATGGACTGGAGAAATAATGGACATTACTTCCAAATGACAGCCCAATATGTGGACGTTAATAACCAGAGATTGGCGCAACAGTGACTGTTCCTTACAAGAGAATGGCAAAATAATTATTATTGTTTCTGACTATCGACTGATCACATAATGGAAGCTACTGAGCAACGACTGGTCAAATAATGGACGTCACTGACCAGAGATCTAGACTGGCGCAATTGTGAACTGACTGCTGATATAGTACGGATGTTAACAAACGGCTGGGTGGAATGCTGAACGTTACGGACCCGCGATTGGTCAAATATTTAATCGATACTGACCGTAGACTGGGGATATTGGGCGTAACTGGCCAGACGCAAGTGCATTAGTGAACGCTTCTGGAAAACGATTGAACAACAATTGTCGTTGCTGACCAGAAATTGGTAATAAAAGTGGACGTTACTGACCAATGAGTTGCTAGATATTTGAATTACTGACCAGAGACATGTAAAATAATGGACGTTACTGACCAGCGACTGGTAAAATAGTAGATGTTAGAGACTAGAGATTAGTACAATATTGGACGTTGCTGACCAGAGACTGGTGAAATAGCGGCTGTTACATGACCAAAGACTGGTGAAATAGTGGACGATACATGACCAGCAACGTGAAATAGTGAAAGTTAATGACCAACCAATGATGATAGTGGACACTCTTGACAAATGACTGGACAAAAGGTGACAGTTACTGACAAATCATTGATCAAAATTTAAACGTTACTGAGCAGGGATTGGTGAATTGAAGTGGACATTACTGACACGAGACTGGTCATAACTGACAAACGGTCGGTCAAAAAGTGGACGTAACTGAGAAAATCATATAAAAGATGTGGAATACTTGACGTTACTGACAAGAGATTGGTGAAGTAGTTATTGTTTATGACTATCGACATATCAGATAATGAAGGTTACTGACCAACGACTGGTCGAACAATGGTCCTTACTGACCAGAGACTGGCGCAATTGTGCACGTAAGAGACCAGAGACTGCTGAAATACCGGACGTTGCTGACACACGACTGAGTCAAATGTTGAGCGATACAGATCGGCGAAACTAGAGATTGGTTACATAAAGAATGTTACCGGCTTGATCACAAGCGTCTGGTCCGTCATTCATAATTCAGCCGTCGTCCCTTAAATGATATCCGCGTCCATATTCCAAAGACCTATTCCATATTCCATAAAACAGCATTAGCACCAAATTCAAAAAGACAATCATAGTATACATACAAATAGGCTAGTTTCCTGCAAGAGAGTAGCGGTTATCAGTTTCGAATGGTGCCTGGAAGATATCATATTGTTCCAAAAATATCAAATCCGTATCACTGATCGATATTCTTAATCCAAATGATATTCGTTGTAAAGTTGTCTCCTAGAGAATGATGTATCTCAGTCACGCTTTGATATTGACTGTTCATGTGGACACCATGAGGTTCTTGAAGTACATGGGTTCATACGGCCTCTAGCGCCGAGATAAGCAGAATTAGATACAAGTTACGAAACGTAAAGTTATAGATCTTACACGCTACGCTCGTATTTTTCTATCGGCGTGCGATATGTATCACCAAATTTGGGAAAATTTGAGTGGAGTCGCTTGGTTGTATAGCCCTTTTTATAAGTTTCTGCAATAATGTTTTGTGACGTGAATGAAAACACAGGATCCAGCAAATGCTACTAGGCAAGATATGTATACGCCACATGCAGGTGCTACTGGAATAACACTGTCCAGAAAGGGATAGTTTACTATGTCGAAATTGTAATTTATTTTTATTTTTTTTATTTATTCATAGAAAGAGTCAACTGACACGAGGTCCATGTAAATGCAATCACCACCGACATAAAAATATGAATATAAGCATCTTTTAAAATGAGTAAAAGTGTCTAGAAACTTGCGTTTTAAAAGTACTTGCAGAGCTAAAAATATCAGCCACATGTAAATTGGAAATATCGTTATAAATAGACATGAACTTTCTAACATTAATTCTGCTTCGGGAAATGTAAAACAAAGTAGGATTGCGTAAGCGTCTGGTTGGTGCATAAAATGACATTTGGGATAAAAGATAGGGACAATCATATTTACTAGCTAAAACACCATGCATAAAAGACAGATCTAAAACTTTTCGTCGCTGAGACAAAGGCGGTAAATTAAAATGAGTACAAGCACCAATATAACCTGTTTGATGGTAGCATACACCAGTCTTGTAACATAGATATTTAATCAAACTCTTCTGTACCTTTTTTACATTATCAGATAAGTATTTACAGTGTGGGGACCATACTGGCGAAGAGTATTCCAGTCGGCTTCGAACAAGAGATATATACAAAGAAGTCAAGGCCTTCACAGAGTTAAAAGATTTACAACATCGTTTTACAACACCCATAATTTAAAAAGATTTGCTGCACATGGTTTCAATATGTTTTTGGAGTTAAGATCGGACGTTAAAATTACACCAAGGTCTTTGACTTCAGTGACTCGAGTTAGAGACTGGTTCTGCAGTGTATATCGAAAATGTGATATTGTAACTTTTCATAACATTAATTACAAGTTTCCAGATACGACACCAGTCTCTAACCCGGTCCAAATCTTCCTGCAAATACATGCAGTCTGTGACATTAACTATCTGCCTTGAAAATTTACAGTCATCGGCATACATAGTTGTGACAGAATACAGAAGAACATCCGGAAGGTCAGTTATGTACAAGACAAACAGTAGTGGGCCTAATATGGAGCCTTGAGGGACACCGGAAGGTATATTAAAAGCATTGGACGAACTGTCACTAATAACAACTGTTTGAGTTCTGTTAGATAGATAGGAATTCAATAAATTTAACAGATTTCCACTAAGTCCAAATGATTCTAACTTGTAGATGAGTAACTCATGACAGACGGAATCGAAAGCCTTAGAGAAGTCAATATATATACTATCCACCTGTTTTCTCTCGTCAAATGACTTACTGAGATTGGTTGTTGTCGAACGACCTTTCACAAATCCATGCTGAAATTCAGTAATGTAGCATTTGACAAAGGCATACATTTTAACATGAATAGCACGTTCGAACCTTTAGAAATAATAGGAAGAAGAAATATAAGCCTATAGTTAGTTACAGAGTTTTTATCTCCTCCCTTTAAAATCGGAATAACATTTGCACATTTGAATGCGCTAGGAAATACACCACTATTTAATGATTTCTGGAAGATGATACTCAGTGGAACGGCCAGTTGTTTTGCACATTCTTTTAATAGTAAACCGGAGATATTATCCGGACCGCTAGCTTTTCGTGGATCTATTTCACCGAGAAGCTTAGCAACATCATCCAGACTGACACTAAAATTAGACAGCAGTCTGATGGATACGTGCTTCATTTTCGGCAACCCATTGACATCTTGTTCTACATATACAGACTGAAAAAATTTCGAAAACAGATTTGCAATATCAATTGAGTTATCCGCTTCGGTTTGCCGTATTTCACAACATTTGGAATAGAACTACATTTATATTTTGATTTAGCGAAACTCCAGAAACGTTTTTTGTCCTTTTCTACACTATCTTGTGTTTGTGATAGGTATTCATTGCATTTAAAGTCACGCACATTTTTGAAAATGGCCCTGGCCTCGGGGAATGCATGTTGGTGATCCGGGTTCTTTCTTGCCTTGTCTTTTTCTCTAAGCAAACAAATAAGATCGCTGTCGTACCAAAGCGGGAACTTCTTATTTCTCACTTTCACTGTGGGCACGCACGCGTCTATGCAGCAGTAGAGATAATCATAGAAAAACTCGACACACTTATCGACACAGTCAAAAGACCAGAGAGTTGACCACGGGTACAAAGACAATAGTCACCGTAGGTGTTCAAAGTCGGCTTTTTTGTAGTTGTACACAAAGCGCTCATTACCTGATGAATTGGGCAGTGGCGGTATATAAAAGTCCATTGTTAGTCCTCTGTGAACAGCGGTGTCGGCCACGTCTATCTGAGACAATGGAAAGCTTGATATCACAAGGTCGAGGACATTATTGTTATGTGTGGGTTGGCTGTTGTGCTGTACAAGCCCATGTTCGTTTAGCAGATCACAGTGTAATCATCTCTTCTGTCATAAAGTCGACGAGAGAGAAAGCCCGCTTCCTTGTTATAGAGATATAGGTCTAAATATGATTGGGATTATCTGTAGTTTCCTTCAAACCCAGTGAAGGTGGATATATATCCTTCTCTGCGTCATTGATATAGCGATCTACAGGGGGAATATCGTCTATATATATAGCGTTTGGTGAATGAGAACGAACGGGCTTTGAACTGATCGCTTTTTGAAAGCGCCTGCATATAATCATAATCATAAGAGAACATATATAGGTCAGCCAACAGGGGTGCACGATTAGTACCCATTGAAATACCTATATGCTGTTGATATACTGTGTTGCCAAATTTCACAGACACTGGGTAAAGTTTTGAGGTTACTGACCACAGATCGGCGCACCAGCGGACGCTCCTGACCAGAGAATGGTAAAATAGTTATCGTTTCTGACCATCGATTGATCACACAATGAAGGGTGGTGAGCAACGACTGGTTAAACAATGAACGTCTCTGACCAGACTGAAATTATGGACGTTCTGGGCCAGAGACTTATGATATAGTGGACGTTCTGGGCCAGAGACTTATGATATAGTGGACGTTCTAGGCCAGAGACTTATGATATAGTGGACGTTCTGTGCCAGAGACTTATGATATAGTGGACCTTCTGGACCAGAGACTTATGATACAGTGGACCTTCTGGGCCAGAGACTTATGATATTATGGACGTTCTGGGCCAGAGACTTATGATATAGTGGACGTTCTGGGCCAGAGGCTTATGATATAGTGGACGTTCTGGGTCAGAGACTTACGATATATTGGACGTTCTGGGCCAGAGACATGATATACTGGACGTTCGGGGCCAGAGACTTATGATATAGTGGACGTTGCTGACAAACGACTGGGTTGAATGTTACGAATACTGAATATTTAATCTCTACTGATCATATACTGGCGATATTGGCGTTACTCGCCAGACGCAAGTAGATTAGTGGACGTTTCTGGAAAATGACTGGACAAAACTTGGACGTTGCTGACCAGAAAGTGGTACCAAAAAAGTGGACGTTACTGGCTAGCGACTGGCATATTAGAGGATTTTACTAACCAGCGACAGGTGCATAATGGATACACTGGTGTATTGGTGAAAAGTGCTGACCAAGGCAGGTCAAAAGTGTACCTTACTGACAAACGACTGGTAAAATACTGGACGTTACTGACCAGACACTAATGCATTCGTGGATGCTGCTGACAAGCGACTGGTAAAACATTGAAAGTTACTGACAAACAACTGGTCAAACCTCGTACGGTACTGACCAGATATTGGTGCATCAGTAGACATTGCTAGAAACGAATGGCCAAAACATGAACATTGCTGACAAACGACTGGTCAATAAATCGACGTTACTGATCAGGGACTGGTTAAAACCTGGAAGCTACTGACAAGAGAGTGGTGAGATTGGAGAAATAATGGACATCACTGACACTGGTCAAAAGCTGGACGTTACTGACCACTGGCTAGTACAATAGTTCAAGTTAGAGACTAGAGGTTAGCAAAAATACTGGACGTTACCGACCAGAGAATGGTGAAATAACGTTGACTTGTAACAAGCGTGGACATGAGATTGGAGAAATAGCAAACATCAATGTCAAATGACTGTTCAAAAGATGGAGTTCACTGACCAGAGTCGGGTGAGATACTTAACGGTAGGATTCAGCGACTGGTAACATATTGGACGTTACTGACCAGAGAGTGTTGAACTAGTGGACATTATTGATCAGAGACAGGTGAAATAGTGGACATTACTGACCAGAGAGAGGTGAACTAGTGGACGTTACTGACCAGAGACAGGTGAACTAGTGGGCGTTACCGTTACTGACCAGAGAGAGGTGAACTAGTAGACGTTGCTGACCAGAGACAGGTGAACTAGTGGACATTACTGACCAGAGAGAGGTGAACTAGTGGACGTTACTGACCAGAGACAGGTGAACTAGTGGACGTTACGGACCAGAGAGAGGTGAACTAGTAGACGTTGCTGACCAGAGACAGGTGAACTAGTGGACGTTACTGATCAGAGACAGGTGAAATCGTGGGCATTACTGACCAGAGAGAGGTGAACTAATGGACATTACTGATCAGAGAGAGGTGAACTAGTGGACATTACTGACCAGAGACAGGTGAACTAATGGACATTACTGACCAGAGACAGGTGAAATAGTAGACATTGCTGACCAGAGACAGGTGAACTAGTGGACATTACTGACCAGAGAGAGGTGAACTAGTGGACGTTACTGACCAGAGACAGGTGAACTAATGGACATTACTGACCAGAGAGAGGTGAACTAATGGACATTACTGACCAGAGACAGGTGAAATAGTAGACGTTGCTGATCAGAGAGTGTTGAACTAGTGGACATTACTGATCAGAGACAGGTGAACTAGTGGACATTACTGATCAGAGAGAGGTGAACTAATGGACATTACTGACCAGAGAGAGGTGAACTAATGGACATTACTGACCAGAGAGAGGTGAACTAATGGACATTACTGACCAGAGACAGGTGAACCAGTGGACGTTATTGACCAGAGAGAGGTGAACTAATGGACATTACTGACCAGAGAGAGGTGAACTAATGGACATTACTGACCAGAGACAGGTGAACTAATGGACATTACTGATCAGAGAGAGGTGAACTAATGGACATTACTGACCAGAGAGAGGTGAACTAATGGACATTACTGATCAGAGAGAGGTGAACTAGTGGACATTACTGACCAGAGAGAGGTGAACTAGTGGACATTACTGACCAGAGAGAGTTGAACTAATGGACATTACTGACCAGAGACAGGTGAACTAATGGACATTACTGATCAGAGAGAGGTGAACTAATGGACATTACTGACCAGAGAGAGGTGAACTAATGGACATTACTGACCAGAGAGAGATGAACTAGTGGACATTACTGACCAGAGAGAGTTGAACTAATGGACATTACTGATCAGAGAGAGGAGAACTAATGGACATTACTGACCAGAGAGAGGTGAACTAATGGACATTACTGACCAAAGACAGGTGAACTAATGGACATTGCTGATCAGAGAGAGGTGAACTAGTGGACATTACTGACCAGAGAGAGTTGAACTAATGGACATTACTGACCAGAGAGAGTTGAACTAATGGACATTACTGATCAGAGAGAGGTGAACTAATGGACATTACTCACCGGAGAGAGGTGAACTAATGGACACTACTGACCAGAGACAGGTGAACTAATGGACATTACTGATCAGAGAGAGGTGAACTAATGGACATTACTGACAAGAGAGAGGTGAACTAATGGACATTACTGACCAGAGAGAGGTGAACTAGTGGACATTACTGACCAGAGAGAGGTGAACTAGTGGACATTACTGACCAGAGAGAGTTGAACTAATGGACATTACTGACCAGAGACAGGTGAACTAATGGACATTACTGACCAGAGACAGGTGAACAGTGGACGTTATTGACCAGAGAGAGGTGAACTAATGGACATTACTGACCAGAGAGAGGTGAACTAGTGGACATTACTGACCAGAGAGAGTGAACTAATGGACATTACTGATCAGAGAGAACTAGAACTAATGGACATTACTGACCAGAGAGAGGTGAACTAATGGACATTACTGACCAGAGACAGGTGAACTAATGGACATTACTGATCAGAGAGAGGTGAACTAATGGACATTACTGACCAGAGAGAGGTGAACTAATGGACATTACTGACCAGAGAGAGGTGAACTAGTGGACATTACTGACCAGAGAGAGGTGAACTAACATTACTGACCAGAGAGAGTTGAACTAATGGACATTACTGACCAGAGACAGGTGAACTAATGGACATTACTGATCAGAGAGAGGTGAACTAATGGACATTACTGACCAGAGACAGGCGAAATAGTAGACGTTACTGACCAGAGAGAGGTGAACTAATGGACATTACTGACCAGAGACAGGTGAACTAGTGGACGTTACTGACCAGAGACAGGTGAACTAGTGGACATTACTGACCAGAGAGAGGGGAACTAATGGACATTACTGACCAGAGGCAGGTGAACTAGTGGACATTACTGATCAGAGACAGGTGAAATAGTAGACGTTGCTGACCAGAGACAGGGGAACTAGTGGACATTACTGACCAGAGACAGGTGAACTAGCGGACGTTACTGACAAGAGACAGGTGAACTAGTGGACATTACTGATCAGAGACAGGTGAAATAGTAGACGTTACTGACCAGAGACAGGTGAACTAGTGGACATTACCGACCAGAGAGAGGGGAACTAATGGACATTACTGATCAGAAAGAGGTGAACTAATGGACATTACTGATCAGAGAGAGGTGAACTAGTGGACATTACTGATCAGAGAGAGTTGAACTAATGGACATTACTGACCAGAGAGAGGTGAACTAATGGACATTACTGCCCAGAGACAGGTGAACTAGTGGACGTTACTGACCAGAGAGAGATGAACTAATGGACGTTACTGACCAGAGACAGGTGAACTAATGGACATTACTGACCAGAGACAGGTGAACTAATGGACATTACTGATCAGAGAGAGGTGAACTAATGGACATTACTGACCAGAGAGAGGTGAACTAATGGACATTACTGACCAGAGACAGGTGAAATAGTGGACATTACTGATCAGAGAGAGGTGAACTAATGGACATTACTGACCAGAGACAGGTGAACTAGTGGACGTTACTGACCAGAGAGAGGTGAACTAATGTACATTACTGACCAGAGAGAGGTGAACTAATGGACATTACTGACCAGAGACAGGTGAACAAATGGATGTTACTGACCAGAGAGAGGTGAACTAATGGACATTACAGACCAGAGACAGGCGAAATAGTAGACGTTACTGACCAGAGAGAGGGGAACTAATGGACATTACTGACCAGAGAGAGGGGAACTAATGGGCATTACCGACCAGAGACAGGTGAACTAGTGGACGTTACTGACCAGAGACAGGTGAACTAGTGGACGTTACTGACCAGAGAGAGGTGAACTAGTAGACGTTGCTGACCAGAGACAGGTGAACTAGTGGACGTTACTGATCAGAGACAGGTGAAATAGCGGGCATTACTGACCAGAGAGAGGTGAACTAATGGACATTACTGACCAGAGAGAGGTGAACTAGTGGACATTACTGACCAGAGACAGGTGAACTAATGGACATTACTGACCAGAGACAGGTGAAATAGTAGACGTTGCTGACCAGAGACAGGTGAACTAGTGGACATTACTGACCAGAGAGAGGTGAACTAGTGGACGTTACTGACCAGAGACAGGTGAACTATTGGACATTACTGACCAGAGAGAGGCGAACTAATGGACATTACTGACCAGAGACAGGTGAAATAGTAGACGTTGCTGATCAGAGAGTGTTGAACTAGTGGACATTACTGATCAGAGACAGGTGAACTAGTGGACATTGCTGATCAGAGAGAGGTGAACTAATGGACATTACTGACCAGAGAGAGGTGAACTAATGGACATTACTGACCAGAGAGAGGTGAACTAATGGACATTACTGACCAGAGACAGGTGAACTAGTGGACGTTATTGACCAGAGAGAGGTGAACTAATGCACATTACTGACCAGAGAGAGGTGAACTAATGGACATTACTGACCAGAGACAGGTGAACTAATGGACATTACTGATCAGAGAGAGGTGAACTAATGGACATTACTGACCAGAGAGAGGTGAACTAATGGACATTACTGACCAGAGAGAGGTGAACTAGTGGACATTACTGACCAGATAGAGGTGAACTAGTGGACATTACTGACCAGAGAGAGTTGAACTAATGGGCATTACTGACCAGAGACAGGTGAACTAATGGACATTACTGATCAGAGAGAGGTGAACTAATGGAAATTACTGACCAGAGAGAGGTGAGCTAATGGACATTACTGACCAGGGAGAGGTGAAATAGTGGACATTACTGACCAGAGAAAGTTGAACTAATGGACATTACTGATCAGAGAGAGGGGAACTAATGGACTTTACTGACCAGAGAGAGGTGAACTAATGGACATTACTGACCAGAGACAGGTGAACTAATGGACATTGCTGATCAGAGAGAGGTGAACTAGTGGACATTACTGACCAGAGAGAGTTGAACTAATGGACATTACTGATCAGAGAGAGGTGAACTAATGGACATTACTGACCAGAGAGAGGTGAACTAATGGACATTACTGACCAGAGACAGGTGAACTAATGGACATTACTGATCAGAGAGGGGTGAACTAATGGACATTACTGACCAGAGAGAGGTGAACTAATGGATATTACTGACCAGAGACAGGTGAACTAGTGGACGTTACTGACCAGAGAGAGGTGAACTAATGGACATTACTGACCAGAGACAGGCGAAATAGTAGACGTTACTGACCAGAGAGAGGTGAACTAATGGACATTACTGACCAGAGACAGGTGAACTAGTGGACGTTACTGACCAGAGACAGGTGAACTAGTGGACATTACTGACCAGAGACAGGTGAACTAGTGGACGTTACTGACCAGAGAGAGGTGAACTAGTAGACGTTGCTGACCAGAGACAGGTGAACTAGTGGACGCTACTGATCAGAGACAGGTGAAATAGTGGGCATTACTGACCAGAGAAAGGTGAACTAATGGACATTACTGACCAGAGAGAGGTGAACTAGTGGACATTACTGACCAGAGACAGGTGAACTAATGGACATTACTGACCAGAGACAGGTGAAATAGTAGACGTTGCTGACCAGAGACAGGTGAACTAGTGGACATTACTGACCAGAGAGAGCTGAACTAGTGGACGTTACTGACCAGAGACAGGTGAACTAATGGACATTACTGACCAGAGAGAGGTGAACTAATGGACATTACTGACCAGAGACAGGTGAACTAATGGACATTACTGACCAGAGACAGGTGAACCAGTGGACGTTATTGACCAGAGAGAGGTGAACTAATGGACATTACTGACCAGAGAGAGGTGAACTAATGGACATTACTGACCAGAGACAGGTGAACTAATGGACATTACTGATCAGAGAGAGGTGAACTAATGGACATTACTGACCAGAGAGAGGTGAACTAATGGACATTACTGATCAGAGAGAGGTGAACTAGTGGACATTACTGACCAGAGAGAGGTGAACTAGTGGACATTACTGACCAGAGAGAGTTGAACTAATGGACATTACTGACCAGAGACAGGTGAACTAATGGACATTACTGATCAGAGAGAGGTGAACTAATGGACATTACTGACCAGAGAGAGGTGAGCTAATGGACATTACTGACCAGAGAGAGGTGAACTAGTGGACATTACTGACCAGAGAGAGTTGAACTAATGGACATTACTGATCAGAGAGAGGTGAACTAATGGACATTACTGACCGGAGAGAGGTGAACTAATGGACATTACTGACCAGAGACAGGTGAACTAATGGACATTACTGACCAGAGAGAGTTGAACTAATGGACATTACTGATCAGAGAGAGGTGAACTAATGGACATTACTGACCAGAGAGAGGTGAACTAATGTACATTACTGACCAGAGACAGGTGAACTAATGGACATTACTGATCAGAGAGAGGTGAACTAATGGACATTACTGACCAGAGAGAGGTGAACTAATGGACATTACTGACCAGAGACAGGTGAACTAGTGGACGTTACTGACCAGAGAGAGGTGAACTAATGGGCATTACTGACCAGAGACAGGCGAAATAGTAGCACAGTAAAAAATGATTTCTTATGTCAGAAATTTTTTCTTGAATTTTTCTCATCTGAGAGTAATAATCTTGAAATTTCTTAAATTTTCTTGCCTCTCCAACTACAATTTCTTAAAACTTGTCCCCACTCAAGAAATTTTTTCTTAAAATTTCTTGGAATAAGAATTTTTTTCTTTATCAAGAAAAATATTCTGATTATTTCCATGAAAGTAAGAATTATTTTCTTAAACTAGTATATTTGCATATATGAAATTTATTAGAATAAGAATTTTTTTCTTTATCAAGAAAAATATTCTGATTATTTCAAAGAAAGTGAGAAATATTTTCTTAGACTAGTATATTTGCATATATGAAACTTATTGGAATAAGAATTTATTTCTTTATCGAAAAAAATATTCTGATTATTTCAATGACCATTATGAGAATAAGAAATATTTTCTTACACTAGTATTTTGCATATAAAATGAGGATAACTAGTACAAGAAAAATACTCCCATCCAAGAAATGGAAAAACAATACATTTCACAACACAACTTGGGGGATTTATATTTCAACACATCTCAAAGCGTTACACTTTTTTTCATTGTGCATATAAATCATTTGAAAACTTCAGATATCATAAATTTGTTTATTTACTTGAAAATAATTAGTTCAGGGTAGCAATTCAGGAATTTAAACATTATCAGTGATATATCACTGTATATATTTCTGATATTTCTTGTACTATGTGTCTATCATTCGCCAAGGAGTCTGTTATGATTAACTTATGCATTTTATTCATTCAATCTGCTTTCAACTTTTTTTTTTAATTCTTTTTTCAAAATTGCTGCATATTTAAAGAGAAGCATTAATAGCCATGTCGTATACACATGGTAACTCGGGTATTTTACAAAGCACATGCTTTATTTTGAAAAACGAATTACAGTTTGGAGTGCACATTTTCTTTATAAATTTCTTTTAAATACCGCAGATGATTCAATTTACCAGTATTACCATCAAATTGTGATGGTATTAAGTTCTTAGTACATCAGTTTCGCAATGGGTTAAATAAAGGTCTGACATTTTATTGACCATTTCAGGAAGTCTCCCCAATTAAAAATGTTTATGTCGAACTGCAAGAGCGATGCTGGCAGCCATAGATATAGAAAATACAGTACTTTCTTTTGTGAAATTAAAATTGAGACCTACACAGCTTCAAAAAATGTATTGTTTGAAATCATTTAGTTTTAAATATTGGCAAATGATTTGGGGCAAGAACGTTTTTAAAAATGATCTATCGAATATAAATGATTTATAAATGATGCCAAGAATACCATATGATTTATCTGCTACAACTTATTTTAAACGCTATTCTATTTACCGTCTAATACCCGACATCATTTGCCAATACAAGCTAAATTATTAATTGCAACGTTTGAGTTGCGCAGCTTAGTAGTAAGTCGCCTCATCACAATGACTGCTATTTAAAAAAAAACAAACACACATCAATCAAAATAGAGATCTTCAACGTACATCGAGTTGCCTCCCTTGTGCTATTTAAAGCACCATGTGTTCGAGTATCCCGGATGTAAGCGACCAGAGCGACCTGCCGAGCAGACGACATCGTGGGTTCCTCACAAGATGCAAAACTATATCCAAAATCTGTCGTCGATCTCAATCTTTCATTTTTGTCTAATTTGTTGTGAGTTGCACTTTTTATCGCGCTCGTAAATTAGTGCAAACTTGTAATTCAAAATCGTCTGATGACACTTGTTTCCCCGACTATGCTGTAAGTATAACGTTGTGTTGTTGTTGTAAACGAAGATTTTGTGAGTTGTCGAGTGATTGACGGTGCGGACAAGTGAATAAAAGTTACGTTTTTGGACAAATTCTAATTGCATCAACTGTTACAAACCACAGAGTCTCAGATCAATTGAACCCCGAAGCTGAAATATGCTTGAGAGAGCAACATTTTTTCTCCCGCCCGATTGAAGCACGTGGAAATCGCCATGGCTGGATAGCTGTATGTCGGGAACCCTCAGAAGCTTGATTATGCATGCTACTGCGGTAGCGACCACAGGATTACGAATGAGTTGGGGCCACAGGTCATCTCGTGTGTAGATGATGAACATTATGTTGTCATTGATTACAAAGTTATGTGAATGGCCACCGGAAATATAATTTACGAAATTAATAATGGAAGATAATTATATATTTAACTAGCTATTGAATGACTTAATTAAAGTAACTACTTTTAATTGACAGTTTTACTGAAAAACAAAATCTTTCTTTTCAATGTGAATAAATCATTTGAATTTCTTACTACGATGTGTCTAGTTCAGCTTTTCCTGAGTCCTACAAGAGTGATTTTTAGCTTACATCGCAGCTGTCTTCGCTAAAGTTACGCAAGCTATTTTTTTACTATGCCGTCAGGGAGTGCCTCGTCTCGCCGGAAAGTGAGAATGACATGATGACAATTGCAATGTCTCCGATCAGGACTGGTGCGAATAGTTTATACTTATAAGGGAAATTATTCTTGCAGAACAGAGGCACAAATCAAAAAAACATTCAGGCCGAATTATAATATGATTGATCGGGTTGTGAGTTGTGAGTTGCACTTTTTATCGCGCTCGTAAATTAGTGCAAACTTGTAATTGAAAATCGTCTGATGACACTTGTTTCCACGACTATGCTGTAAGTATAACGTTGTGTTGTTGTTGTAAACGAAGATTTTGTGAGTTGTCGAGTGATTGACGGTGCGGACAAGTGAATAAAAGTTACGTTTTTGGACA
>JAVTVY010053372.1:0-25760 GCA_036873755.1 Hanleya hanleyi
AAGAAGAAAGTGATGAAGTAAACTATTGTTCTTGAGTTGATAAACAGGTATGAAGTTCATAAAGGACCCCGCTCCCCGTTAAATTAGTAAATGTATGGTTTTTATTTCACAACAGTTCAACTAAATGTAGCTGTTTCAAACATGGGAGACAACACCACAGGACAAATGCTGTATACATTAGGGGAGAGACCTCTGAATATTCAAACCTAACACATATAGTCAGCTAAACTTGATTCAGTGTTGGGGGGCTGTGACCTTGACCTTTGATAAATTGATGTATGGCCTTGACCTTGACCTTTGATACATTGATGTATGGCTCCTCTTCACCATGCGAGTAAGGTATTTGATACCACTCCATACCTTGAAACTAGAGATATCGCATGGACAACAAATGTTAATGGATGAATGGACAGAAAGAAACATCGCATTACATGACCTCGTCTTCGACAGGCATATGAAAATGTGACTCAATGATTTGCTGATTTTGGAGTCAGTGACCTTGACCTTTGACCTAAATTTTGGTACACGACACATCGTCTTCTGTCAATGTATCAGTGGGCACAACAATTCATGATTTTTATGAATTTCATGATTTTGGGGGTCACAGTGACCTTGACGTTCGGCCTTGACCTACATTTTGGTGCGTGACACATCATGTCCCCCTAATGTATCTACTGACAAAAAAAAAAAAATCGAAGATTTCTTGATTCTGGGATCAGTGACCTTGACTATTGACCTTGACCTAAATTTTGGTACATGACAAACCATCTCCCCATAATTTCTCAATGGACACAAAAAATCATGATTTTTAACAATTTTTACGATTTTTGGGTCACAGTGACCTTTGACCGTTGACCTACATTTTGGTATGTGACACATCGTGTCCCCCTAATGTATCTACTGACACAAAAAAATGTTAGTTTTAATTATTTCCTGATTTTTCGGTCTCTCTGACCTTTGACCTCTGACCTACATTTGGTATGCAACACATCATTCCCCCCTAGGGCATTCACTCACCAAAAATTAAAACTGTAGATAGAAAACTGTCAATGATCAATGATTTCCTGATTTTAGGCAACAGTGACCTTTGACCTCTGACATCGACCTCAATTTTGGTACGCGACACATCGTCTCTACGTAGCGTATCCACTCACAAAAAATTGCAACTGTCGATAGAATACGTTCACATATATAGACCGGACACGAACACTTCAGTGATTTCCTGTTTTTTAGGCCAGTGACCTTTGACCTCTGACCTTGACCTTCATTTTGGTACGCGACACACCGTCTCCCCGTAGGGTATCCACTCACCAAAAATAAGAACTGTAGATAGAAAACTGTCCCAGATATAGACCGGACACGGGGGACGGACGGACGGACACACGGACAGACGGACACACGGACAGACGGACGGAAACCGCCATCACATAATACGTCCGCCTTTTGGCGGGCGTATAAAAACTGGAAGAGAAACCTCAAAAACATAACTTTCCGACGAAATTCGTGTTGATTCTCACCGTGTCATTATTTTCAGGAACCAGACATTCGATTTCCTTGTGTCTGTTGATAAATGAGTCGAAGTCTTCCGAGCTCACGACAAAGGTTTCCGCATTTCGAAGAGCATCATCGCCTTTATTTTCCCCGTCTATTATCAGACACTGGAACACCTGCAATATGAAGTTACGCAAAACAAATTAAGTCATTCCATAACAACACACCAATCAACATTAAAGTATTTTCACAAAAATGATAATCAACTGACGGTTCATGTTAAAAGATTACATACGCAGTGGAAACAAATAAAAAACAAACTCTCTTCTATATTGCTAACTAATTAAACAGACTTGTTATGCGTTGTTTCAACACAGACTTCCATTTCCGGACTAGATACGGTTGGCTCTGAATAAATTTCCTTTTTGTAGCGTGTACAACAAAAGATTAACATTTCTCCAGAACATTTATAACATAACGCTGTAAATATATTTCCCCGTTATTAAACGCTGTTAGACTTGCTTCAGAAACAAAATTGCAGGGAGTGAATTTGTAAATCATTAAATTCTCGCCAACAAAAGTCGTTAAGACCATATAAAGTCATAACTTGTGTGTGATCAGGTTTAACATTCGGTAATTTGATTGAGCACACACTCACTGCCCACCTACTATGGACTTAGACGGTCTCATTGACCAATGTTCGCGAGAACAATCATACATTATAGCTCATCCCATGGAATTGTACATGAAACAAATCTAATAGCGTGTCCGGGAAACGTGTTTTTTCATAGTGGTTTTTCGTAGATCTCAGTTTCGTATAATACGCCACAAAACAGAAAAATGCATATGGAATCGGGTGTTTAAAAATCCGTTAGAAATAATTAGCCGTTAATTATCGTAAATCAGTAAAACTAATTACAATGGACAGTCTCATGTGCTGACGAAGTCCTACCTTCCATCGACACGGCTGAAGTTCCTGTATCTTCTCCACCATGTGCTCATCTTTGTTGAATGTATTAACAACGGTGTTGATTTTGAAAGCCACCTTTTGAAAGAAAATACGATCTTTCATTCTATGTTCCTGGGCGCAAATACATGGATACATGGCCTTTCAACTTTGTGTCCCGTCATGCCCAACCTTTTCGTTTCACCATTGTGATACTTGCACTACATTGGCAAAAACTCACGAGTAAATCTTACCGCTAAAAGTAAGATGAAATGTTGCTTCTCTTCAATCTCTGATAACGTATTTCGACAGAAGTTTAGTTCTCATCAGGCCTATCGGAAAGTTCTCATCAGGCCTATTGGGAAGTGTGAGAAGCTTTTTACGTGCAATCCATCAAGAGCGTTTCAAGTTTTAGATGTATAAAAAAAAATCTCTACCAATTTCAAACGTCGGTGCCGTGACTGAAAATTTACAGTACATAGCCTTGTGTATATTCGCGGTATAAACAGTTTTTTTTGTGTGTGTAGAATTGAAGAAAGTGTCATGTTTCATGAGTAAACTTCACGTCACCTTTGCATACTTGGAACTAATATCCAATGAATGGGTCCACAATGGACAGAAGATTATATTGTTTGAATAGTTATGGACTACGAACCATTTATTTAGGTGTAGTAGTTTTTTGATCTGGTTAGTCATGAGCACCTTTTGATTTCTCAAGGGTACCAAGCCCCAGTCTCTCGAGAAAAAAGAACTCGGGGCAATACAACAAACTTTCTGATTCAATTCATGGACAAAAGTATCAAATATCACAACTGAGGACCAAAATGTCCAGGTATTCGCCTTAAAGTAGAGTTTGAAAGAACTGACGCCTTTGTGAATCTCCTACAAAATGCCACGTGCCAAGTAATGAAGCCTGAAACTCCCAAGTGCTATGTTTTCGTTTGAATCGAATTTTGTATCCTATATCGGCGGGTTGCTCATGAGCACCTTCTAATTTCTCAAGGGTACCATGTCAGTCTGTAGACAAAAAGAAACTCGGGCCAATTAAATTCATTTGTACTAAATTTTTGATTCAGTTTACAGAAATATCGAAAGATCACAATCGAGTTATACCTTCGCGATCCCGAAATCCCAAAACAAAATCTGGAAAATAATTTACTCTTCTCAAAGGGAGATAATGCCGGCATCATGCCGGTAACGACACGTCACTCACCTTGTACTGCTGACACCATTTCCTCACTCTCATCAGGCCGTCTAAGTGATTTCTCTTACCCTGGTACCGTCCGATCTGTCGGTTAGTGTCCGGTTCAAAGCTATCACAGGATATAGCCAAAATGTCCAGGTATTCGCCTTAAAGTAGAGTTTGAAAGAACTGACGCCAATAGTACAAAGATATCTCATACAGAGGAACTAGAGGGTGTTCATTCACATTTAACTAATTATCATCTCAGTTATTGCGTATTCTGTTCTCACGGCTACCTTAGGATATTTTTGCATTTTATCTCCACAATATATAACACTGAACCAGGGCGCTCAACTAGACTCAACGGGCTAGTGTGTAACACTAGCACTTCGAGATATGAACTGGAGCGTGAGACGGCCATTAGGTCATTCCAATTGTTAAACGACCCCACAATTGTTTTGCTAACCAGCTTCCTCAGCACCCCTTCCCAATGTATTTTTTCTACCAGTACACCCCCGATCCCAATTGATGCAACTTACGAACAAACTTACCCTCCCCCAAAACAAGCCTTTATTTACATAGTTATATATAGTGGAATATTTTACCCCCCCCCCCCAATCTTCTAGGCAAATAACTAAAGTTTTTAACCATCCAAAATGGAGGGAGGCGTTTGTCAATTGGAATGGCCTATTGATTATCCCATCCGTGTGTACCATGGCGATTAATTTAGGCTATACAGTAGAATAAAGTGAGCCAGTTTGATACAGTCATCTGAGCATTTTATCCATGGGTTTGAATGAGATTATCTTAAATAAAAAAGTTAGTGTGATCCAAAACCACAGTGATATGTTTCACTGATCTATCAGTTGTGTCTTACTGAAACAGAAATGGATTGTTCAGCCAGCATTTTGTGATCCAAATTGATACAATCTTAGTTGTAAATTTTCCACGGATTGGTTCACCGAATTTTAGATCCAAAATAAATGTTAACTGGTTCATTTATCCAGCTATGCAGGATCTGAATGGATTTCTCATCCAATGTGAAGGAAATTGTCTCTGTGATTCATTGCTGCCCCTTGCAGCCGACATAAAATCTAACAATGTGGAAATGGATCATTCATCCAGTATTGACTATAATACCAAATTCTGATTATTAAAATTGACTGTGGACTGATTCAGTCACATGACCTTGATTCAGTGAACAATGGACAAGAGCACTTCATGAATTTGTAGTATATAAACGTGTATTAATGCGAACAAGTGTTCCACGTCAGCAAATTCCTTTGCTCACTGACGTCTGATAATAAAACAAGCAGGTAACAAAATTCAAATTCTCATCTATTTTCATTCCATACAATTCCGTATACACACAGTTTTTACATGCAGTATTATGCGGTCATACAATACAGAGCTGTTGGTAACCAAATGACACTTGTGTGAATACTTTGGTGCCATGTTATAAAGTTCATATTCACGAGTTTGGTCCAGCTACATGTATATGGCAGTAATCTGCAATTTGGCAGTTAAATGTGCAGTGTGGTGTTGTTTTACATATATACTCCCCTCGTGTTCATTTCAAGAATGAAGTAAACTGAAGAAAAAAATCAACTCTCACGTGCAACTCCACTCGTCTTTTAAGTGAACATCCTCAAAAAGTTAAAACATAATGAATTACTGCCAAATTGTAATATAAATCTAATTGACTCAATTGAACTGTTGTCCAACTTGTCCATCGAAAATGTAGTGCTCTGGGCAGACAATAATACATATATATTCACATAAAAAAATGAATTATACTGACAGTGTGCTTCATTAACAATATCAAAAAAATTGGAGTAAATCCTCTATGAATGACAAAAAATACAAATCTGAGAGGGGAACGCGCTCTGCTTCCTGTAATATAAACAGTAAATGTCAACATACTCATACATAGAAAGGTGGTATTGTGTTTACATATAGATAATCATCCTCACCACGTTTTTTCATATACACAGCTGGTAGGACACTGATTTTCATTTTTATTTAACAAGCGTTCTGAAAACCCCAACATCTGTCCTCATGGGGCGATCCGCCATTTAAACTGCAGCACTTACTGTAAAGCATGACAGCATTGCTGCTTTTCATCAAACCAGAAAATATTCAGACAAATTTCATCATATCATCATAACCTAATTTCTTATAATTCGAAATTTACCAAATCCTCATAAACTTTGGACAAATATTAATATTTCATATCACAAATAGAACATGCATCCTCCAATCATATGAAACATGTGTACCAAGTTAATTAATCATCCAGAGAAGCCTGATAGTTTTAGTCAGCTTTTGTTGGTATTGTGATTTCTCTTAGCCTAATAATTACAAACAATATTGATGATACCTGGATGCCGGTACATGTACGGTACCAAGACATTCTGTGTACCATCCCCTCCCCTATTCAATCTGGTACATCTCCCTCCATAGTGGTGAACTTATTTAAATAAGAATGCCCTTCTATGAAACACAGCACCAATAAATAAAGCGAGACCACTTTCTTTCCTGCCCAATAACCATGATTGATCCATGTAATAATTGATTAGTATCCCTGGAGGAATTTCGACTTTCTGTGTAAATAAAATGAACATTCAAAATTTGCTTAAAAGCAGAATCTTAGAAAAGTATTTTCTGAAGTGCTGAACCTATTTTCAACTGAGATGATGATCACTGAAAATTTTATTCTTATTAACTCCTCGAGAACATTGGATAATAAACACCTTCATGAGAAATGGATGTGTGCATCCACTTAAAGGCCCACAGGTTGCTTTATTGTATCATTAAACTTCATTGATCTTTTGATCCAGTGGTGAAACAAATCACTGACTCTTGTGGGGTCTGCAGCAGTGTTCTGACCTTGTTGGATCACTGATCCATCATTATTGGATTATTATCTTTATTATCCAGTAATAATTTTTTTTCAGATCGATGATCCAGAAATAAATATACAATGTTATAATGTGGATGATTTTGCCATTCTGCTGTTCCAATGGTGGATAGCTATTCCGTAGCCACAATGATTGGATCAAATATCCACAGGTGCAACACCCACTTCCATTTATTGGCTATTTCAACTTGTATGTGGCTCACATGAATATGATACTGTGGCAATATGAGTCGGAGAGGGACCTCAAATTTGTGTCCGAGTGATCCAATGCTGCATCCAAAACGAGCCAGAAAATATGTTCCCATTGCCTTGGCGAGTGTGGATCACTGATTCACTATTGCGCACAAATTTATCCACGGTTTTGCTTTCTGTTACAAGGCAGCGAGTCGAGAGTGAGCCATACAGGGACAAACAAGCCTCTGGCGAGCCGGTCAATATATTGGCTCACTACTGCCACAAAACTTCGCCACTTGGAATTTTCTTTCTTTTTTGTTGAATATATGGCTCATTTTTTTCCAGTGTAGAAGCAAGTCGGTAACGCCCTCTGTTGGTAGGAAGCGCTGTTGCAATCACACTGAGAATCAGACCATCTGTGAATCGGTCATTCTAGATGTAAATTTAGTATCGGTCATGATAAATGTGGAAGGCAGGATTAACATCACCTTGACTAGTTTTAATGATTTCATGTCATAATTTTAAAGACCGTTCCTTCTCATTCACCAAACGCTATACAGACGATCTTCTTGCTGTGGATAATCGCTGGATTCACCTTCACTGGATCTGAAGGAAACTATAGATGGCCCTAAAGGCACATCTTACTTAGACATATATCCCTATAAAAATGATGTGGGTTTTCTCTCTCGTCGACTTCACAACAAAAAAAAGCGATTGCAATTTCGACATTTTAAACTATGCCTACCTGGAAGGTAATATACCAGGGGGACCTGCATACGGCGTATACATATGTCGAATAGTAGCATTTGCTAGATTATTTGGAACATCATGTCTTGCTGGCATCATTTAAAACTGTTGACCGCTTCTCTCGTGCAGGCAGTTTTATAGTTTTCTTTATACAATGATCTTATTTGGTGCTAGTGCTGTTAATAGAATTATTTCTTTGCATTATGGACGCGGAAATTCTTTAATGGCCGACGGCTGAATATTGAATGACAGACTAGACGCTTGTATCCTTGTCAAGTGCTCATATATACATACAGACATCGTGTGAAATGACAATGATATATGTAGTTAGCTGTTATTCATGAATTGCCAGGGACCATTTTCTCATAATATATTAATAGTGCATGTAAATACTGCATATATGGAACCGTTTATATGCATCATTCTCCAAACCTGGTCCCCTTTCCATCGATTAGACCTGAAGGAACTGGCCTTGACACAACGGCTAAAGCGGTTATACGATAGATTCTCAGAAAACTTGTCGAAATATTTGCACAACGGGGCATTCCTTGGGCTACGCCCGTAACGCCGCAAGAGCTCAATATCTCACCAGTAGTTTGGATATGTTGCGTCTTGTTATCATGGAATATTAGCCCCCTCCCTACGCTGTCAGTAGGTTATGATCTCTGTGACCTACATTTCGTGATTCACACGTGACCGACCATTTTTGATATGGTCAAATACGCACCTTGGCCATGACAGTGAGATGGAAACGAAAGAGACGGTCAGTCGGGATGTGGTCGACCACGTCAATACCACACAAAGTATGGTCAGAGCGACCATATCATTTTAACGTTTCAATTGGATTTCGAGTTTAGATTATTAGATCACTGAGATTACGATAATGGTTTCTCCTTGTCGAATTTCATAATAGAGTCTCCGGCTGCATCGTAATTGCCTTTCTTCATATAGCATATATCTATAATACATGCTGATCGGCGTTGCAATAGGTACTTGCATTCTACTAAATTTTTTCTCCGTTTTTGCCGTTTCTTCTATTTAACGGTCACATAGTTCATCACTTTCCATCAGATGACTTGACAGGCCTAATACATCATTGTATGTAAGTGAGGGGAGATACGAGACTGGACTCAATTTCTCTCGTTGATGCCGGTGGGTACTTTGGTATGTAACTGGTTCATCCACAGAGTTAGATACAGGGTCTCACAGCGTCCTTAAAAAGGACACAACTATAAAATCAAATGACCATTTTTTCACAAAATCAAATGACTTTATTTTAGAAAACTCACAGATTAAAGTGAATATCAGGGGCAAAAGGCACAGTAGTTTGTGTAAATCACTCAAAGAACACAAATTGACAATGTTTTGGCATGTTTAACACCATTTGAGTGATATTAGCCATTTTGCAAAATTAATTTTTTCAAATAACGACAAAGCTATTTCAAACAAGGACTGGCGAAAATCCTGCATCTAACCCTGATCCAGAAAACCTCTCTCGAGTGTCGGAGAGGATCTGTGTGCTGGATCGGTGACTTGGGAGTTGAAGTCCAGTTTGATCTCCTGGATATCTAGGTCCAGGGCTTGAAGGATAGTGCCCAGATGGTCCCTGAGAAGGGTGCAAAGTTGGAGACTGGCGTTGTTCAATGTGGCCTGCCACTGTCTCATAAAGGCCTCGTGTTGGAGGCCGATTTGTGGTGAGCATTTTAGAAGAAGCGAAGGTGGGGGGCAACATTAATCGATGCAACGGGTGAGTGAGTCCTGTTGGCACTCGTGTCTTGTCCTTTTCACTACTGCGTTGCGCAGTTTCCAGTAAATCGGGAGGCTGTCCGAAGGTATTTTCGGCGGGGCTCCCTTAGGTTGATTGCCTTCGTCGGTGCGTCGGCGTTTACTGGATGGCCCATGGACCTCAACCACTGTGGTGATGGATGTGGTGGACGGGCACGGTGTGATGTCTCCGTCGGAGAAGAGGTGGAGGTTGGACAAATGTATTTCAGGGGCGGCAGTGTCAATGTTCTTGTTGGCCATATCACAGCTTCCCGAAATTGTAACGGAGGAAGTAGGATATACGTGTTGTGGGAGACACAATTAGCGAGAGCTGTAGAGATACCACTTGTTAAGGCCAGACCGGTTTCGATCTTGTTGGATCTCGTCAGAGGCGAAGTGGGAAGTGATTCTGGTCATAAAAATGCGAGCTACATATACCCTGATGTCCGGGTGTGTCCGGGTGAGACTAGGGTCTGAAATCTGATTGGCTGAGAGGAAGAGTCCGGGTGTCCGGTATGTGTCCGGTGGTGTCCGCGGGGTGTCCGGGAGGTGTCCGGATGTGACTGGGATGTGTCCGGGTGATGTCCGGGTGTGTCCGGCAGAGGTCCGGATGGTGTCCGTGAGGTTTCCGGGTTGAGTCCGGGTGGCATCCGGAAAGTGTCCGAGAGGGGTCCGGAGGTGTCCGGGAAATGTCTGGGGTGCCCAGAGTGTGTCCGGGGGTGTCCGCTCAGGTCCGGTAGTGGTCCAGGTGTGTCCGGGTGGTGTCCGTTGGTGTCCGGCTGGTGACCGGATGGAATCCGGGTGGTGTCCGGTGAGGACATGTTCTCAAAGAAATCAGAAGGACAGAAGTCTAATTGTTGTAGGGTGGAGTGAGCGACAAGGGCGTCGAGAAGTCGCGGGAGATTTTATATATGTGGTCCAATGAGGGTGCTCAATGGAGGAATCATGACAAGGCGATGGGGTACATGGCGCAGTGTTTTGTCCCTATTGTGGGGCGATACCTGAACGACAAAGGAACCAAACAAACACAATGGGGACGCGTGTTTGTTGGTAACGTAGCGACACCAGCCGGACACCACCCGGACACACCTGGACCACTACCGGACCTGACCCGGACACACCCGGACACACTCTGGGCACCCCAGACATTTCCCGGACACCACCGGACCCCTCCCGGACACTTTCCGGATGCCACCCGGACTCAACCCGGACACCACCCGGACCTCTGCCGGACACACCCGGACACCACCCGGACACATCCAAGCCACACCCGGACACATCCCGGACACCCGGACTTTCCCTCTCAGCCAATCAGATTTCAGACCCTAGTGTCACCCGGACACACCCGGACATCAGGGTATATATAGCTCGCATTTTTATGACCAGAATCACTTCCCACTTCGCCTCTGACGAGATCTAACAAGATCGAAACCGGTCAGACCTTAACAAGTGGTATCTCTACAGCTCTCGCTAATTGTGTCTCCCACAACACATATATCCTACTTCCTTCGTTACAATTTCGGGAAGCTGTGATATGGCCAACAAGAACATTGACACTGCAGCCCCTGAAATACATTTGTCCAACCTCCACCTCTTCTCCGACGGAGACATCACACCGTGCCCGTCCACCACATCCATCACCACAGTGGTTGAGGTCCATGAGCCATCCAGTAAACGCCGACGCACCGACGAAGGCAATCAACCTAAGGGAGCCCCGCCGAAAATACCTTCGGACAGCCTCCCGATTTACCGGAAACTGCGCAACGCAGTAATGAAAAGGGCAAGACACGAGTGCCAACAGGACTCACTCACCCGTTGCATCGATTAACGTTGCCCCCCACCTTCGCTTCTTCTAAAATGCTCACCACAAATCGGCCTCCAACATGAGGCCTTTATGAGACAGTGGCAGGCCACATTGAACAACGCCAGTCTCCAACTTTGCACCCTTCTCAGGGACCATCTGGGCACTATCCTTCAAGCCCTGGACCTGGATATCCAGGAGATCAAACTGGACTTCAACTCCCAAGTCACCGATCCAGCACACAGATCCTCTCCGACACTCGAGAGAGGTTTTCTGGATGAACCAGTTACATACCAAAGTACCCACCGGCATCAACGAGAGAGATTGAGTCCAGTCTCGTATCTCCCCTCACTTACATACTTATCTCTACCCTTCACGAGACCCGACTCTCTCTCTGATCAGCCATAAACTCCTATGAGATAAACTTCCACTTTGATACCTTCTTTGACGCCAAACCTTGCCGTCACAATCGACCACCTTTTGACGTCGCCCCAGTCGGCAACATCACAAACAAACGTCCCTTGCCATGACGCCACGACGCCATGACGTCCCCACTCGCTCTAAAGCGGGAACGACACAGTCACAATGCCCCAGTCGCTACGTTACCAACAAACACGCGTCCCCCTTGTGTTTGTTTGGATCCTTTGTCGTTCAGGTATCGCCCCACAATAGGGACAAAACACTGCGCCATGTACCCCATCGCCTTGTCATGATTCTTCCATTGAGCACCCTCATTGGACCACATATATAAAATCTCCCGCGACTTCTCGACGCCCTTGTCGCTCACTCCACCCTACAACAATTGGACTTCTGTCCTTCTGATTTCTTCGAGAACATGTCCTCACCAGACACCACCCGGATTCCATCCGGACACCACCCGGACACACCTGGACCACTACCGGACCTGACCCGGACACACTCTGGGCACCCCAGACATTTCCCGGACACCACCGGATCCCTCTCGGACACTTTCCGGATGCCACCCGGACACCTCCCGGACACACCCGGACCTCTGCCGGACACAACCGGACACCTACCGGACATATCCCGGACACCCGGACTCTTCCTCTCAGCCAATCAGATTTCAGACCCTAGTCTCACCCGGACATCAGGTTATATATAGCTCGCAATTTTGTTTGGTTCCTTTGTCGTTCAGGTATCGCCCCACAATAGGGACAAAACACTGCGCCATGTACCCCATCGCCTTGTCATGATTCTTCCATTGAGTACCCTCATTGGACCACATATATAAAATCTCCCGCGACTTCTCGACGCCCTTGTCGCTCACTCCACCCTACAACAATTGGACTTCTGTCCTTCTGATTTCTTCGAGAACATGTCCTCACCAGACACCACCCGGATTCCATCCGGACACCACCCGGACACACCTGGACCACTATCGGACCTGACCCGGACACACTCTGGGCACCCCAGACATTTCCCGGACACCACCGGACCCCTCTCGGACACTTTCCGGATGCCACCCGGACTCAACCCGGACACCTCCCGGACACATCCCAGCCACACCCGGACACCTCCAGGACACAACCGGACACCTACCGGACATATCCCGGACACCCGGACTCTTCCTCTCAGCCAATCAGATTTCAGACCCTAGTCTCACCCGGACATCAGGTTATATATAGCTCGCAATTTTATGACCAGAATCACTTCCCACTTCGCCTCTGACGAGATCTAACAAGGTCGAAACCGGTCAGGCCTTAACAAGTGGTATCTCTACAGCTCTCGCTAATTGTGTCTCCCACAACACGTATATCCTAATACATCATTGTCCTTGAATATTTGTATCTTATTACCCCACAAGCAACTTTGTATTCAATATCTGGATTGTGATTGGTTAAAAGGTCGGGTCGCATAAACCCATACACCCCGAGTGATGTCTTGCTACTCGGGGTATATAGAAAACAACTCACTTGCGATTGGAAACGACGCTCTCGCTTCGAAAGTTCAGCTGACCATATCTCAATATTTATGGAATAACTTTCGCTCACTTGTCAAAATTTAATGGAATAAAGTCATACTGCATTATTTTCACTGAAGTTTCCGACACATTACAAGCGTCTGGTCCGTCATTCATAATTCAGCCGTCGTCCATTAAAAAATATCCGCGTCCATAATCCAAAGACCTATTCCATATTTCCGTATAACAGTATTAGCACCAAATTCAAAAAGACAATCATAACATACATAAACATAGGCTTGTTTCCTGGAAGAGAGAAGCGGTCAACAGTTTTCAATGATGCCGGCAAGACATGATGTTCCAAAAATATCAAACCCGTATCGCTGATCAGTATTCTTAATCCATAATATTCGTTGTAAAGTCATCTAAAGGCTGATGTATCTCAGTCACGCTCAGTCACATAACTCGCCAAAAGGTGTTACTTGTTCCAAAAATAAAAGTCGATTTCCGAACGAAAGCAGATCGAATGGATTGTGTGTGGCGCGCCTAGTGCCGTAGCAAAATGCGGACAGTTTCGTAACCGAAATGGCCCGTTGGATTTGTCCGTTGTACCGTTGGTCATAAATGATAGGCCTTTTTCAGTATTTTTGCAAAAAGATCAAAAGGCTTGAGGGGTAATAAATTCGTTATTCAGGTTTTCTCCCGGGTGTATGGAAAGTTACGACCCTCCCTGAAACTCGTACACCCTTCGGCTGACGCCTCAGGGTGTATGAGTTTCAGGGAGGGTCATAACTTTTCATACACCCGGGGGAAAACCTGAATAGCTAATATTATTCCGCTCAATCCGGTGCTAGAGGCCGTGTGGGCATATCGTTGAAGGTGACTACCTGAACATCCACAATAAAAGCGTGGCTGAGATACAAACCATCGCATGGATCATTTCTGTTACATGTGGTGTACTTAGCTATGCACGAAGAATACTGGCCTATAGGGTGATTTGACTTCATGTCCGTGAGATAGAACGGCTAAGAAAGTGGAATGGTTAGCACGAAACCCAAACTGGTTTGAACAGATTATAGAATACTTATCCAAGTAAGTGATCATTCTTTTAATTACATGTTTTCCAATATTTTACTGAAACAAGGTAGTACGGAAATTGGTTGTTGGTTTTCGAATAGATTACTCCGCCCATCTTTGAATAGTGGAGTAATTTTGGCCCTTTTTAGAGGATCAGTTACAGTACCCAATTTGAAGGACAAGTTAATAATGTGGCTCAACAGCGAGCAAATCAGATTATGCACTGTTTTTATCAGAGAACTTCGAACCCAATCAATTCCTGGTGCACTACTTTTAAGGCTTGCTATCACCTCTGTAATTCCTGCTAGTATTAACCAGTCAAAAAATCCTTGAAATTACTTGGAATTTTCGCGGCTAATTTGACAGCTAGTAATTCCTGCTAGTATTAACCAGTCAAAAAATCCTTGAAATTACTTGGAATTTTCGCGGCTAATTTGACAGCTACAGAACTAAAATAATCATTGAAACCATCTGCTATAGCATTAGGATCAGAAACATCATTTTGATTAACAATAAAAACACTGGGAAGTTGGATATTTTTCTTATGATGTAAAACTTCGTTTAAAATTTTTCACGTGCTTTTGATATCATTATTATATTGATTGAATTTAGCTTCATAGTATTTTTTCTTGGCAAGCCGTAATGTATGAGTTGTGTTTCTATAACGCTTGTATTATTCGGTAACGTTTGGATCTTTGTTTTTTGCATGTAATCTGTACAGGCGGCAACCTGAAACACATGTCCTCAAACCCCGCGAATAAAGACTCAGCAGCAAGATCAGATGGAGAGCCATCATGAAATGCAATATCATCTACATTTTGGAAAGGTAATTGAGATTACAGCACATATAAGGGAAGTGGGAAGAGGTGCCGACATACTGACAGAGCCACATGACTTCACAGTATAGTCTTCTGGTTAACCTATTGTAAAGCACATACCAAGAATCTAACGACTCGTGATATGTGTTGTATCTCAGGTACGCTTTTATTGTACCTGTTCATGTGGCAACTTGGATGACATGACCACACGGTCCCTAGCACCGGCATAAGCGGTATTAGATACAAATCTAGCGAGCTATGATGGAAATGATCTGACAACTCCTATATTGGTAATTGGTGAGCTGTGTCGCTGTGACAACTCGTACACTGGGGATTGGTGAGCTGTATCGTCATCAGATAAAAGTGACGGCATTTAAGACAAAAGACTAGCCTGTAAGGCCCGATGTCGACCCAGTATCAACTTCCCACAATGCCAAGATATATCAAAGACCAAAAGATCTGTACAGGGGGGGGGGGGCCTCGGGACGAAACGTCCACCAGCAGAATCTCGCCATATACAGGTAAAAATTACAACACATATAAGGGAAGTGGGAACATATTTAAAGGAACATCATGTCGATTATTGTCGTTATTCACGGCAGAGAGTGAGAGAAACTAAAAATTGATTGGATTTGCAGCATATGGAATATCTCGTGGAACTTGATTTTACAATAAATAATAAAGCATAAAAAATATAAATACGCATTAGCCGTGTTTGAACTAATGTATATACATATAAAGATGTAAATGGTGAGCTCTCGACAGGCATGTGCCATTCGTAATTCAGCAAGATATCCGAATTTTGTTACACCAGCTTCCGTGTTTTCAAAAGTAATTTAATGATACTTATCGATTAGTAGAGCAAGAATCCATATATCTATGGAGGCGAATAAGAATTATGTCAACAATAGATTTGGGTACATGATTTGAATGACAATATAGTGCAATACGACTGGGGACCAGATATAGGAAAAATTCTTCAGAATTGGCGAATGAAGTATAAAAGAATAAAGTGATGAATTGAAAATTGACAAGTATTGAATGTATTGAGTGAATTAATGAAATCCCCTCCATTCGGCACTCGGTGTCACGGACTAATCAGAACTTGAGGAGAGTAATCAATGCTTCGAAAATCAAGTCTCCGCAAAAGGGGTAGAAGCAGAAATCAGGTCAGAACGTTGCGCAACGTGGGCATCGTCATACTTCTCAGTGAAGAACGGCTAGCGAAACCGAAAAAGCCGCCCGACGGAGAAGGCGGTCGATGCCGTATGGCTAAACATCATTCTGTCAAATCATCTCTAAACTAGCTTTTTGGAATACAAAGCGTACAATTTCAGACAACGTAAAGACTTGTTTGAAAAATTGCGATAATAAGGTGTACGCTATGTGATGATATAGACACAAAAAAGAATATGATTTAGAGACAAAAACGAGCTAAGAAAATGAGCCAAGAAAATACATGTACCTCACCGAAGCGCAAAAATCATCGAGTTTGGTATAACGGAAACCCTGTTGGCAAACAAAATGTTTGAGAGGCATCAGATCGAAGTGTTCTCCTCTCAAGCGGCTTTGATATGCACGTTCAGCATGGTCGTTTTGATGAGAGAGAACCAAGTAAAGTACTTAACAAAATAAAATGCTCCTTTGACATTCAAAATCTTTAAATTACATGCGATAAATATGGTGAGGTCCTTGACATTTATGATGGCTTCTATACGTTTGACAGAAGGATAAATACTGGAGTTAGGGAGATATGGATGTCTGGCATCAAAATAACTCTTCTCTTCTCTCTATAATCCTGCTTGGGGGTGTTAGGCTTCCCATCTGGTCTGACGGTCATGCTAGTACCTGCTATATTGTCGAGAAGATCATATGTAATGGGATTGTTCTATTCAAGGTTAATGTCTGAAGTGTGGTCAGACTTGACATTTGAAATCAGTCTTTTCGAAGTCTAGATAGCTGCCTACAGATTCTGAGGAAATACGTTACTCGATTAACAGAAATGTCCAGACTGCTGCAGAAAAATCCCTTTGTATTCTGGCAATTCAGTCGAGAAGAGTCCCGTTGTGGAGAACTCTCTCGTAGAAATAAATACACTAAGTAGTCTGAAAGTGAAAGGATTTGGTTAAATGTAAGTCCTCATGAGAAGGACCAAAATGATGGATGTTCACTCTAAGGAGGAACTAAGTTATTTTGCAGTTTTATTCTCGATAATACTGTTAGGTAGGGCAAAAAATTCACTAAGCCAAAGATGGGGTAGAAGAAAATTTATTGGTCGGATTTAGGTGCCGACATACTGACAGAGCCACATGACTTCACATTATAGTTTTCTGGTAAACCTATTCAAAAGCACATACCAAGAATCTAACGATTCGTGATATGTGTTGTATCTCAGGTACGCTTTTATTGTACCTGTTCATGTGGCAACTTGGATGACATGACGACACGGTCCCTAGCACCGGCATAAGCGGTATTAGATACAAATCTAGAGCATGATGGAAATGCTCTGACAACTCGTATATTGGTAATTGGTGAGCTGTTTCGCTGTGACAACTCGTACACTGGGGATTGATGAGCTGTATCGTTGTCAGATGAAAATGACGGCATTTAACACTAAAGACTCGTCTGTAAGGCCCGATGTCGACCCAGCATCAACTTCCCACAATGCCAACATATATCAAAGACAAAAACGTCTGTACAGAGGGCGGGCCTCGGGAACGAAACGTCCACCAGCAGAATCTCGCCATATATAGGTAAAAATTACAACGCATATAAGGGAAGTGGGAAGACGTGCCGACATACTGACAGAGCCAAATGACTTCACAGTATAGTCTTCTGGTTAACCTATTCTAAAGCACATACCAAGAATCTAACGATTCGTGATATGTGTTGTATCTCAGGTACGCTTTTATTGTACCAGTTAATGTGGCACTTTGGATGACATGACCACACGGCCCCTAGCACGGCATAAGCGGTATTAGATACAAATCTAGAGCTATGATGGAAATGCTCTGACAACTCGTATATTGGTAATTGGTGAGCTGTGTCGCTGTGACAACTCGTACACTGTGGAGTGGTGAGCTGGGGATATCCAAGAATAGGACATTCAACTGGCAAATGTTGTGTACCACCACACTTCCACGTTGTTGTAAACGAGAAAAGGTAAGTTTAAAACTCATCAAGGGCTCGCCCTAATTTCATAATAGAACAGACCGCCCGTTTTCTGTTACATCATAATTCCTCTTGCCTTTATAATAGGTTATATCTATAATTTTATATTATCAACTAATCAGATCAGGAAGTATATTTTGTTCTACCTCAGTTATGCCCTTGGGCTGAGCGTAATAATCCTGTCTCAATTACGACAAGATAAATCTGACAGAAAACAGATAGTTTGACCCCACTTTTTTTTCGCCTTTTCAAGTTGGCCCCTGGGAACACGGAACAATGTATTTGATTGAAATTAATATTACAGATTTTTGCAGAGAATTGGGGAAAATTTGACCGTTTTTTAGTTTATTAGAGGTTTTCTATGAATAAGGAGGTGCAAGTTTAAAGGGTGATGTTCGAAATTAATGGTTTTATCATGCTCTTTCAGAAAGTATATAGATATAAATGATTTGGGTTAAAGATCTTACGATAAATTGTGGCCGAAGAGCAGAACTATTGTCTATTCCTTACCAAATTAAAAAATCTCTGAAGTGCACGCGAAGCCGGAAGTTCCCACTGCGCATGCGTAGTTGACAGAATTTACTCTTTCTCTTCTACTCCGGTGTTTGAGCATAATTAAAGAGATTAATGCACTGATACCAATCCATTGTACTCTACAGGATAAGCCCGTCCCATAGAAAATCCACCTGCCTGCCATATTCCATCAGACGTCCTCGATTTTCATCTATTAACATCAGATCAGTTATTTGTTTGAGATGATGTCATCACAGCTCCCGAGCTAGCGTATCTAATTCCGCTTAAGCCGGTGCTAGGGCCGTTTGGAGACTTCATAGTGTCCACATGAACAGCTGTAATGAAAGCGCGACTGAGATACTAAGGCTACGTCCAAGAATCCACCGTATTCTAGGCACTGTGAGGTGCCGGGTGAAGCTTTCCTGTGGAGTCATATGGTTGCTTTTTAGTCGCCAGACGTCGTCAATTTTCCCCACCTCTTGCATATTGCTCCCACTGTGTATAGTCAATGCTAACAGAATGGTATAAAATGTGACATCGTCTTTATTTATGAAGTCAGCGTCCGATTTCATACACAGATCCTATAATTTTATCAACTCCAGACGAACACACGTTTGTCAACCTTCTATATTTCACCTAAACTATACAAGTTTTGCTAAATTTTAGTGCACCAGGGACATCAAATTAATATTTCATCGTTTAATCGTCCATATTCATCAATAAGTTGAAAAAATTATGAATTTCTCTTTGTAAAGCTTGAAGATTTTTTGCAAACGAGGCTCAGACAATCTGCGACTGAAAGTTCCCACTTAGCCCAGATTCTCAATCTGACTGCAAAAGCGCCACCTGATGGCGCAGGTGGCTAGTCCGGCATCCATAATAGTTTTCTCCCTACTGGGCTTCAGAGTTGAAACTTCCAACAATATATCTTGGGTCAAAATGTAAAAAAAAATCCAAGACGGTATCTATGATGGCGTCACAGTGACGTCATATTCCAAAACGCATTTTTCGGTCGATTATTCAATCAGATTTCACGATGTTCTTTTCATTTATACTATTTTCTCCAATAGAAACTACACAATAACTTTGGAAAGAATTATTTAGTGTGAATTAAATAATTTGGGGTACTCTAACAAGAAACGCCATGATAAACTAGGCTACGGCCAGCACTCACTGTAGCTATGTGACACTTACCGTATTTTAAGAACCAGGCTTCCTTAATAAGGCTTCCATTGCTGACGATGGAGACGCTGGGCAGGTGAAGGTCAGCTTTGCAGTACTTGACCAACTCACCAACAAACTCTCCGCCTTTGACAATGAATGGCTCACCTCCCGAAAAATTTAGTTTTTCCATACCTGATGAAGTACAAAAGCATAGCAGTTAACTTTTGCAATTTTTTTTTTCTCAAAATTAATTATATTATTTTTAACAATTAGTAACCGTAGCTTCATGTCGGTACTATATGTTCGACAAATGTCTCAAGAGACGAAGGAAACGTATGTGTTCTTATCTACAAAACAAGCACTAAAATGTGATTAAAATATAAAAAAAATTCAATCGCGGTGAAATTGAATTAAATCTTTTTAAATAAAATACAACTGAAAGTATATCATCGTTTAAATGGGACCCATTCGCCAGACTACCACAACGGATAGCGAGCGTTTGGCATCGCTGTCCTCTCGGCGACAATGAATGGAGCCATGGAAAAGATTTCCGGGGTGGGGGAGGTACCGGTATAGAAAATTGGGCACAGTGGCGTTCTAATATAGGAGAGGATAAGGAGGCCTTAATATACATATATAATCAACATTCCATCCCATACTATAATACCCGCACCTCCCCTCAAAACTATTGTCCCTGTGACCATTCCGAGCTTGTGACCAAAATAGCAACCTACCTGAATCGGTCAGAAGCTTTAACCCTCTCTTCGCCTCTTCTACAGGCAAAACATGTGACGATATAGCAGTATGGAAACAGAAGCCACATTGGTAATTGCACTGGCGGGTGAGGTGATAATTCACGCTGATCGGTTTTATCCGGCTCTTGTCGGAACTATGTTTCCCTGCATCTTTCCTTCGATTTTTTTCAGACTTTATAATCTTTGCTAATGCAACAACTGCCACACCAAGAAAGCATATGATCATCAGCTCCAAAACTGCCATATCGGATAAAGTCCACTATATTGAGATCCGTGAAACGAGTGAAAAGTTCTTCTGTAAAGCCCGCTTTCACTGTTAATGGGACACAGAACATGTACAGCTTCTATTTATTCGTCTGACCAAATATCAAATTGTTCCATCTTCCACTTATAGAATTTTAAGAATTTCCATTTTTACTTATAGTGAAAGTGAAAACGATACGTTCCATTTCACAGAACTTACGCAGGTTTTCGTTTTCTCGAAGTGACGGACCAGTAATCGTGAGTATGTCATTCAGATTGTAGGTGTGAAAGCCTATGTAGAGCATACAGTCCAACAGACACGAACAACACCTCGTGACGTCTCCTCCAATCTTGAACTATTAACCTCCCTTGTTATATCCAACCTACGGTATATCAGTAGAAGGGAGGTAAGTATGGCCAGGCAAGACTAAATTATCAGAACGACGACAGCTGTGCAATCAACCCCGGGAATTCACAGAGGATTCATGATTCATGTACAGTTTAGTAAACTCATAATGGTATGCAGATTGTTAGTGCAGATTGTTAGTCGTATCAGAGGCCAAAAAGCAACACAAAGGGAAATATTGATATGAATTTTACGGAGAATCCTGGGAACAAAACCAAGAAAAATCGATATGAAATTATATAAAATCGGTTTAACAAAGGCGGCACTTGACCCGAGGCCTAACTGACATGGCTAGTTGGGTGGCGAAGTGGGAATAGAGGGTCTGTATTATGCGGAAGGCATTGAACGAGGAATAAATTCGAATTTAATAAGTCTAAAGTACATGTAGTGGGTGTTAAAATTAAAGGGAGTTATCAACGCTTGTTGAAGCACTCCTATACACGCACTCTCCACACCTGACTATTGGGCAACATCAAGAATTTTATGCAGCGATTCTTCTAGCGGATTGTTTCAGGACGAGTGTGTTTCATACATGTACATTTGACTATTCAGCGATAAGTATGATTTTTACAGGATGTGGGGTTTTTTGTTTGGACTGTTTACTGACAGATGGTATTATATATGTAACTTTGAATGATGTTATGTGAGTGCTTTCTTTCAGTTATATGAATTAGGGATAAGTGTAGTTTAATATGTAGCTTTAGCGGACGATCACCGACAAGCATGATGCTGTTCTGGCGAAGACTGTTTGGTGACAGGTGGTATACTTGTAGCATTCTTCTGGTGTGTCATTGTCTGTGAAATACTTCAGTTCCGTACTCTCTCCAAGCCGACGAAAATTGAATTGTATCTGAGGTCAATCTAGAAAGTTATCAGAATTTAATCATCATCGAACAACTTTGAACGCACTCGATATACTGTATTAATCAAGCGTATAGACGTATAGACTGATTCATTCAATCGATATTCCTTTTGAGGTAATAATAATATAGTAATAATGACTTTATTTCAGACTCTGTGTCCATATGAAAGACGTGAGTATACACACACACACACACACGCACACAAATTTAAAAAAAAATAAATTAACATAATTGCACAATACATGAATCTCGCAGACAAACTGCCTAGCTCACAAAAAATATATCTCACCAGCTCAGTAATAATATCTACTGTCAAACAGATATTAAAATAAAAATAAATTCCCTGTATACTGGATCTAAACAACGCAAGTTATTACCGCATGTGACAAGAATTTCTGAGAAGTGAAGCGAAAGTGAAAGTAAGACATTTCTTAGAAATATAGGACAGGGACATATTTTCTAACAAACCGCTCAGTACTTTCGAGATCTGACCTAATTGTGGAAAGTATTAACTCTGTAAATAGTTTAGCATGACTGTTGTAACGTTTATAGGCCAGCGTATATATACGGGCTATACACCTGCAGCCATGGCGAAGTGTACGGGCAGTTTAAAATGCGCAGGTAGATTGATCGGCGTGGAGGTCGAGAACAAGCTGTATTATTACATACACGCGCTGTTTATGAAAGAGACACGTACTGTGCCTCGTACCAGTCAGTCTGTGCCATCGATTTTCGTGAACGGGACATGCTATGGATTTACAGCAGTTAAGCCTAATACACGCGTAAGCGCAGAATCTAGAGCATTCAACAGCATCGGGAACCATTTACTGAAGACACGTTTAGCCGAGGCATCTCCAGACTGGTCAATTTATCGAACGTTCAGCTACTCAATAGATAGAGCAGAAAAGTTTGAGCGCGGTTTGCTAGCCTCTTGCTCGAAGATATTGGAACCTTCAAGCAAAGAGGAGGAAATCCTCGTTCGGATTCTAAGAGAATTTTCTCAGTTTTCATACGTGCGGTATATCTACGATGATGCGATCGACATTATTCGGTGGTCTCTCATATCGACTGAAGACAGAGATGTCATTCAATATGGCGCAGTATCGAAAGCGGAAATTCCAGCATTCCACCCGGCATTTTCTCATCCCAGCAACAACTTTCTTTTCAAGACTCTAGGGGAAGCAGTTGACGTCATGAAAGAGGTATGACATTATACACAGCCAGAAAAAAAATTTGATGACTCATCACTCTCTAATGGTGATCAGACCTGGTCATCACCTTTAAAAGGTGATGAATTAGAGCCATCATCCGACGGTAATCACCTTTTAAAGGTGGCGATTTTACCTCATCACCCTAAAAAGGTGATGAGCTAAATTTACAATTATTTCTCATCACTCTTCAGAAGTGATGGCCATCATTTTTCAAGGAGATCATAAAAATGTAATGAATATAACTCATCACCTTTTCGGGGTGATAGTTATCACTTTTCTTATGACTATGTAATAATATATTATATCGATTACTCCGTGTCTCCTTTGCTCCCCATAATTAGGTCTAATATGTATATATGTATGTATATGTTCTGACATTGATAGAACCTACTGAAGTGTATTTTAATTGCCTTGAAGCGACCACACACGTTTATCAGTCAGCGGCTAGCTTTTTGATTGATCATTTTGTATTGGTAGGTTTGGTAACTTGTGTCTAATTTCACTTTACCCGGGACTGGGGGCCGGATGAACCTATGTATTTCAAGATCACGATAGTGTTCATATGAACAGTTACAATCAAAGCGTGACTGAGATACATTAATCTCTAGATAACAACTTCACAACGTATATCGTGTGGATTAAGAATACTGATCAGCGATACGGATTTGATATTTTTGGAACATCATGATGTTTTGCATGCATCATTGAAAACTGTTGACCGCCTCTGTCTTTCAGGAAATTAGCCCAAAAGGCGGACGTAATATGTGATGGCGGTTTCCGTCCGTCTGTCTGTCTGTCCGTCTGTCTGTCTGTTCGTCCGTCACTCGTGTCCGGTCTATATCTGGGATAGTTTTCTATTTACAGTTCTAATTTTGGTGAGTGGATACCCTACTGGGAGACGACGTGTCGCGTACAAAAATGAAGGTCGAGATCAGAGGTCAAAGGTCACTGGCCTAAAACAACAGGAAATCTTTGATCATTTACAGTTTTCTATCTACAGTTTCATTTTTTTTTGGTGAGTGGATGCCCTAGGGGGGAACGAAGTGTTGCATACGAAATGTAGGTCGAGGTCAAGGTCAAAGGTCACTGTGACTCCAAAATCAGGAAATTATTAAAAATAATATTTTTTGTGTCAGTAGATACATTAGGCGGACACGATGTGTCACATACCAAAATGTAGGTCAAGGTCAAAGATCAAGATCACTGTGAACCGAAAATCGTGAAATTGTTAAAAATTATGATTTTTTGTGTCCATTGAGAAATCACGGGGAGACAGTTTGTCATGTACCAAAATTTAGGTCAAGGTCAATAGTCAAGGTCACTGTGACTCCAGAATCAAGAAATCTTCGAAAATTATTTTTTGTGTCAGTAGATACATTAGGGGGACATGTGTCACGTACCAAAATGTAGGTCAAGGCTGAACGTCAAGGTCACTGTGCCCCCCAAAATCATTAAATTCATAAAAATAATGAGTTTTTGTGTCCATTGATACATTGACGGAAGACGATGTGTCATGTACCAAAATTTAAGTCAAGGTCAAAGGAAAAGGTCACTGTGACCCCAAAATCAGGAAATGATTAAAAATAACTTTTTTCTGCCAGTAGATACATTAGAGGGACATGTGTTACATACCAAAATGTGGGTCAACGGTCAACGCCACTGTGACCCCAAAATAAAGAAATCATTAAAAGTTACATTTTCATATGCCTGTCGAAGACGAGGTCGCGCAATACGATGTTGCGTTCTGTCCATTCATCCATTAACATTTTTTGTCCATGCGATAGAATTGGTAACAAAATTTAACAACTGGTATATCTTACTCACATGGCAAAGAAGAGCCATACATTTTGAGATCAATTTGTCAAAGGTCAAGGTCAGAGTCCCCAAAACTGAATCCTCTCCCCTACATGTATATGGCATTTGTCCTGTGGAGTTCTTTGCCATGTTTGAAACAGCTACATTTTGTTAAACTGTTGTGAAATAAAAACCATAGATTTACTAATTTAACGGGGAGAGGGGTCCTTTATGAACTTCATCCCTGTTTATTAACTCAAGAACAAAGGTTTACTTCCTCACGTTCATCTTCCTTCATGAAAAATTCTCTCGTCTGAAAGGAATCCATTTGCAGGAAAACTACTATTTTTTTGTGTTTGACTATTGTCGATTCAGTGTGGGATATGTGAGCTCTCGGCCTCCTCTGGATTGCTAGCTACCAATTGGAATCAAGGTTGTTAAACAACCTTGAAATTTGGACCAATGTAATACCAGATATACGGGCGTATTTTGAAGCCCCTTGGGCTCTTGTTATATATACTATGATTTATCCTTTTAACTTGGTACTAATGTTATTATATGAATTAGGTCTTTGGATTATGGACGCGGAAATTCTTAATGGACGACGGTTTGATGTTGAATGACAGACTAGGCGCTTGGATCTGGTTGGTTTTGACATACATAATCTATCACGATCGTTATTCGGCCTTTCAACGAATGTCTCATTATGTTTTTGGTTTTCTCTCGTGCTATATAGATCAGCAGTTTGGAGTCTGACGAATTAATGAAGATCGTGATTGAGAAACTTGGAGAAGATAC
>JAVTVY010053373.1:0-26512 GCA_036873755.1 Hanleya hanleyi
GTAGTTGTTAACCGAAAAAGCAGATCTACGTATATGTATGCAGGTCACATTAAGAGGTCTCTCCGTGCTGTGGCGAACCTCCGGCTGACATTGAAATATCTTTTAAGCAACAAGCCGATATAATTTACGCATTCATACCATGGGGGTGTGCCGTTTTGAACTGATAAGCGAGTCGTCGTCACGTGAGAGACGAAACAATTTTTTCAACTGGAATGACAACTTATATCGGCTATATCCGCAGAAGGCATTTTCCACTTACACGAGTGTGGGACGCAGTTTGAGATCTCGGGAATCAGAAACATATTCAAATTTTGCCTTTTCTTAGTTGGAAGATAATATGGCATCGGTTGGGACGTTTCGCCACTCCAGGTTCATGATCTGTGTTATAATAGGCCTGTTATCCGTCTTCCTCTGCACACCGGCATCTCAAAAGATCGAGAGGGAGCCAATCCCAAAACCGCCTATCGATATGGTCTTAGATACCATTCTGTTGAACGAGGACATATTCAAAGTAAAGTTTGGGCGGCTTGTTAATGCAATCGGGTCGTACACTTTGCCAATAAGTCCGGACACAAACAATCCAGTTGTTAATGCATTATTCACTCGTTTTTTGAAACTTCTCTTGGTAGATTTTCCAAAACTTCTCGAAAGTCCCTCTTTCCATGAGTTGGTGGATGCTTTTGAGAGTCGGCTGAGTAGTGTGAACATTTCGAATATGCAGCTTAATGACACTGAAGCAATTTTGAAAACCTTTGCGGAAAACTTAGCTTGGAACGATTTCTTGGTGGATATCTATGCCATAGGCAACAAGTACAAGTTAATCACAACAACATCGTCAATACAGCAAATCTTTGAAAGGAATCTTTTAAATTTCACACTTGGCAGTTTGCCACAATTTCTGAAGATTCCACTGGTTTGGGATATAAGGGATCTTCTTATGTACCAAGTTGAATTCGTTAACCTCACCGGGGTGGATGAATTAAACCTCGCAGCCGTGGTCGGGGCAATTGGTATGCAGGTGGATTGGAACTTTATACTGAACGGCATCTACCAGAAGCTGGAGACCTATGGAATATACACAGCAGAACCTTCGACCTCAATGATTATCAAGACCTTGCTGTTAAACTTCACTTTGGACACACTGCCGAATACCCTGAAGAACCCGCACTTTCAAGCCGCGAACCACATCGTGATCGAACAACTAAAGGAATTGAATTTAACAGGCGCGGCGATAAGCAACATGAGTCAGCTGATCAAAACTATAGTAGGGAAACTTCAACTTGCGGAAGTCTTCGACCGAATAATTGCTATCCCTGGATTGCCGAAACACGAACAACAGATTCTTTCCCATGCGAAATTTCTGGTAGACGGTTTGTTGTCTGGAAAGGAATTGACACTCAAACGTAAGTAATTGATCTGTACCTGTTTGAAAACTTGAGAAAAAATATCTTTGTTCTTATCTATCCAAACAAATTTTCGCACTGTAGAAAGGAAACTGCGTTCAGACCATTCCATTCAATGGGCGTAGACCAACGAAGTAGAATGTGGTAAGATAGCACCTCTGAACTAGCCCGTAATTCTCCTTTGTCAGTAAAAGACGAGAAAGGATATGTGAGGTTTACATGGGAAAAACAGTTTTCCCCATCAGTTGTGTTATCGCCACAGATATAGAAGTTTAACGCCTTTATCTGTGGCCGTAATACGACGGATTTTTCAATCTAAAACCAACGAAGAATATACACTGAAATATCAACCTGCAAAAATGGTCAGCTGAATAATAAATGAACTTATGATTCATCAAAACGTACTCCACGACCTATTTTGGTATTTTTGAGGCATTCACCGGCATTCAAGATTTTCTATTGTCACAAAAATACGACACCACAAACCAATATCAAATTTGATACTTTCAAATGATCAAATTCCAAATATCTTGTGCGAAAATGTAATTTTGGTTTTAAGTGTCATTTTTTAACTACCTCGAAATTCCCAAATAATCCAGGGAGCACATTTTGATGAGCCATAAATTTATTTTAATGCTCAGACCCTCGTCATATTTCCCAGACTGATATTTCACTATGTATTCTTCAAGAAAAATATGTTGTTTTGTTGGGGGCGGGGGGAATTGGAATTGGAACAAAAGCATACCAGCTTTACTACCGCCACACTCAAGGAGGTTTTCGCCTGTAAACATCACATATTCTTTGTTTGAATCTTATGCCACGTTCTAAACGCTCGTTATTGAACCGTTCAAGGCACTGGCCCCCGTTGAAATTTATTCCAGAATGACTTGTTTAATCTTCGCTATGACATTATATCATTGCAGCATCATATATTTTGGCTTCATTTATTTACGACTACTAAATGAATTTGAAAGTATGGTGAAAATGGGACTTCAAAATCACAGACCACTGCGAGTTCAAAATCACTGACAACTATTGTATGATCACGTGATGTACGCCATCATAGTATAGTCTCTTTTAAACGGTATGACGTTAAATAAGCAATACATTTTGCCTGAAAGAAATCGGTTCAACGCACCGAAATGCAGTATATATGTTGATGTAGTTATGACATTTATTGGTTTAACAGTAACGGGGGCGTTCTCCAAAAGTATTTTCCACTATGTTCTTCATAGAGTCATAACCCCGTACCACCCCCCCCCCCCCCCCCCCCCACCACTCCTCGACCGTATAATCTCATTGAAGGGCTGCGGCGTTAAGGGTTATACCTCTGTGAAAGGTATTGGTGGATGGGGTACGGAAGCATAGATAGGACATGGGTGAAAATTATTTTTCTGTCCACGAAATTATCTCCGACCCGGAGATAATTATCTCCGACCCCGAGATACATCTCCGACCCGGAGATAATATCTCCGACCCCGAGATACATCTCCGACCCGGAGATAATTATCTCCGACCCGGAGATGCATCTCCGACCCGGAGATACATCTCCGACCCGGAGATAATTATCTCCGACCCCGAGATACATCTCCGACCCGGAGATAATTATCTCCGACCCGGAGATACATCTCCGATCCGGAGATAATTGACCAATGGTGTTGCAGCAATCGTTACCTCCATTTTTGTATGTGTGAGGTATGGAAAGTCACGTACGCTGGGTTATAACAAGTGTAGACACTGTTAATGTCCAAACGCCCGTTAATGTCCAAATTGGACATTAACACGCAACGAGTGCGTGTTAATGTCCCACGTAGGACAATAAGACGCCAACATGAATGTTATCGTCCAAACTTTGGACATTAGCGGTTGATATGCATCACTTCGACTGTTATTGTCCTAAAACAGTCCCGCCTCTGTTCCAAAATTTCATTGAGACCATTTAGCGCGCGCTTTGCGAGACTACAACCTGTGTTAATACATCCATCTTGCACTACGAGGAATCGATATGACCACAGATATTGAATTAGTGAAAAAACGAACTACGGACTACGGAGTATGGACTGTTAATGAACACAAGAAAACATTTAAAAACACCAAGACAGGGCGAAATCGCTTTGTGAGACTACAGCCCATGTTCATATATCCATCTTACACTGCGAGGAATCGATATGACCACAAGATATTGAATTAGTAAAAAAGCGAACTACGGACTATGGACTGTTAGGACATTAAGACGCAACTTGTACATATTGAAAAAAAATCAGTTGCAGGTCGACCGCTAATGTCCAAATTTGCCCTAGGACAATAAGAGGCGGTTAATGTCCAAACTTAGGACATTAACACGCACTCGCTGCGTGTTAATGTCCAATTTGGACATTAACGGGCGTTTGGACATTAACAGTGTCTACAGTAACAAGTCTTCAATTTCTTAAAATAACAAACCAGCGGACAACAAATCTTATGTGTGAATGATTTCATAACAAGTTTTTGTTCGAATATGCAGTGTATCTTGTCTTGAACTTTGCACATGTGGCCGAATTGTTTGTTGTACGCATAGGCCTACTATTTTCGGGGAGGACAGGCTAAGTGAAAACGTTATATCTACACGAACCTCGCCAACTTCCCGCGTAAATACTGCACAGAAGTATCGTGCAAATATATACAGGCCAGATTATGTAATGTCAGAAGTTCATAATTGTCTGGTAATGTATATGCGTGAACACAGTTCAGAGCGAGCCAGTTCCTTCCGTATATTAACCAACGTTATCCCTGTAGGGCGTACCACCTACAAGTATATCGGTAAAGTCATCGCCCGATACATACGAAGCCGTAAGAGTGACATGCAAAAAAAAAAAAAAAAAAATTATCTCGTGCCCCGACTTATCATCTCGGGATCCCGTGATATTATCTCGTGCCCGACTTATTATCTCGGGATCCCGACTTAATTATCTCGGGATCCCGTGATATTATCTCGTGCCCGACTTATTATCTCGGGACCCCGAGATAATTATCTCGGGCCCCGACTTATTATCTTGGGATCCCGTGATATTATCTCGTGCCCGACTTATTATCTCGGGATCCCGTGATATTATCTCGTGTCCCGACTTATTATCTGGGGATCCCGACTTAATTATCTCAGGCCCCGACTTATTTATCTCGGGGCCCGAGATAATTGACCAATGAAATTGGAGGGTCATTCCACCATTTTATCAACTGTTCTGTTTTGGTTTCAGGGTTATTTTAGATATACCATTAGTATATAAAGAGCATCCGGGTTATTATTTATGCAAATGAGGGGAGGTCACGGGGAGGTCAAAGGTCAAAAGTAGTTCCGGCACTTCCGATCACGTGACATATATGTATTCTTCCGCGGTGATGCGGTCGCTTCCGATTCCGGCGGTGCTGTGGTCGCTGCCGGTTCCGGGAACACGCCTCCGCAAAGTAGTCCCGAGACTTCAAATACGCTGCAATGTCCGGCAATCTCCGGTAATATAATGTTCGGTCATCTCCGGCAATGTCCGGTCATATTCGGCAATGTCCGGCCCTCTCCATAAGAATAGATAGCCTTTATCTGCCCTTCCGAAGCATCAATGGACTGTACAGGGTCCCCCACAATATCGCCATCTATTTGCCCATGTTAAATGGCAAGTGGCGAACCCATTCAGTGGCAGAACTTAAAGGGTCCTAGTGGGAATTGAACCCGGGTCGCTTTATCTAGAGGCAGACACGTTATCCATTAGACCACGAGTCATAGGCTACAAACCAAGGTTGAAAATAGCATATATATGTCTACCAGTATCACTATATGGCCCATACTGCCGCACTGACCAATGTTGAACCTACACCACACATGCTCATTGCAGTATGGGTTGTTTGGTCTTGTTTTTCACGTCTCGCCACGTAGAACACGATGGTTGAAGCGATTGGTTGAAATTTTGTGAAAATGTCACTGTGCGCATGCGTAGTAGGTGGACGTTTTGGGGTCTAGACTAGTGTGTCGTCCGTTTTCAACATTTTGCGCATGCGCAATCAGGGAATTGTGCATTGGAAGGAACGTTTTGGGGTCTAGGTGGACCACTAATTGTCTGATTGGGTTGAGTGAAGTATCAATGTGAATAATTCGTGGCGGAGCATCCGAAGGGATGGGTGTGACGTAAAACTGACGTCATTCTGCGCATGCGCAGTAGACAAAGTGTATTGGAATGGACGTGTTGGGGTCTAGTTGGGCCACTATTGGTCCGATTGACTTGTATGAGGTATCAATGTGAAGCATTCGTGAAGGAGCATCCGCCTGGACTAGTGGGTCGTCCGTTTTCATCATTCCGCGCATGGGCAGTCTGGCAGTAGTATAGAAAGCAGCAATTTGGGGGGTATGAAGGAAGGTTTTTAGAGTAGAAGAGGGACCATTCTTGGTCCGAATGCGTCTTGTGGGGTCTCATCTTGATGCTCTCGGGGTGTAAACCCCAATTTGAGGGTTGTCCATGTCGTCTGTGACGTCATCGTTGACGTCATCAGTAGGAGTAGTAGCGAAAGTGAGCATTCTGGGGGTGTGAAGGAACTTATTTGGTGTAGAGATGGACCACTCTTTGTCCGAATGTGTCGTGGGGGTGTCATCTTGTAGCTCTCTGCATATAGACGACGAATGTTATGGTTTTCGTTGGAAGTCGCATCGTGCTACGCATGCGCAGGTGGGTAGTAGTAACGAAAGTGGGCATTCTGGAGGTGCGTGGGCGTGTATTTGAGTGAATGAGGGGCCATTCTTGGTCCCATTGGATCGTGCGAGGTGTCATCGTGAATCACTCGTACAGTAGACCCCGACTGGACGGGTGTAGGTGGAAGTAAGGCTATATGGCCCGCATGCGCAGACAGAGAATTGTGGGAATAAAGGCATTGGAAGGACCGTTATGGGGTCGAGATAGACCGATACTGGTCTGAATTGGTCGGCGAGGTATCAGTTTGTGGCACTCGTGGCTCCGACTGGAGGACTTGAGTCGTGGAACTGACGTCATTTTGCACGTGCGCAGTCGTGGAGTAGTAGAAAAAAGGACAGTTTCGAAAGTGCGCAAGGGCACTACATGTATATCACATCTGGGGGTATATATTTCATCCAAGTATAGCGGATAGCGGTTGTCGTGAATAACAACAAGTTCAGCTATGTTCATACAGTTTATTATCCCCAATTTTACATCATACCCAGGCTGGGGGAACCGCTCTGGGTATGTTCATTATGTTCACAGAAAAAGCAAGTTGAAATATCAAACACCATGTCATATTATTTAACGCACCGTAACATTCGGAACAGGTATTCAGTGTAACTTTTTCTGCCAGTGTAGAATACGATCAGTATTCTGATTTTAGCTAATAACTCGATGAAATGTTGCACATATGTAATTCAGGCTAATAATGTTATACTGTTGTATTTAACTGAAAATTGCAACAGCAAACATGTTACAATAGGTCAGTGATGCTGCACCATATTGAAGCCCCTTAACACTTCTCCTTCATGTAAATATTGATCCATGTATTTGTTTTCTATTTGTTTCTAGCTGCTGAAAGCCGGAACAGACCGAACGATGCTGGGGACGAGGAAGCCATTAGAACTGAAACCAATGAATAAACAGAAAACTCGCGGCAATGAACATTACTACATCACCTTTCGGTTGACGAGGTCCTAAAATCAATTCATACATTGTCCGCAGCAGAAGTCTATCTTTTTTAGATCAATAGGTCAAATATTGGGTCATTTAGGCCAAACAATCTTCAAAAACGGAAATATCTTCCATTTTAATTTTTTTTTAGGTCGACCGGTCAAATCATTTGAACTCGAATCACTGCATAAATGCATTTTATCGTGTTCTGAGTTATGAATAATGGCGAGTTCAAAAGCCAAGCTCACTCACGATGAAAATATGAAAAGGGGAGTATTATTTTGTTTTTAATATAACATATGAATGCGGATTGTGATTTTAATTTTTATATCTGTGCTCGAATCTTGTTAACCTGTAAAAATAAAGTTCTTCGAACCAAAAATATTGTGTTTGTAAATATTTGCATTTGCAATAATTCGAAGTTTTTCATACGAACTGTTGAAAAAGACAACGTGTATTGTTGAAAAATTCTTGTGATATCAAAATCTCGGCCTTTGATTCATAAATGATTGACAAAAACTGTTTAGGGCACTTTTCGGTAGATGATGGTTTTCAACTTTTTATGAAAGAAAACCTTGTTCGATATGAAAGTGTTCGGTGTATTGCAGGGAGGCAGGACTTGATATGAATTACCATATTCATCCAGAAATGTAGATTCGATCAATAAAAAGACGTTGGGCACTAGGTGGCAAATGGCGTTGACCCAACGTCACTTTAAACGTCACTTTAGCGATACAGAGATATTGAAATTTCATGCCCATTACTGTTGTAAATTAAAGAAATAATGTTTTCATAGGCATGCAAAATCTTGATTTTACGCATGACCGTACATGAAATAACGATTTAGCACGCCTATAAAAACATTATTTCTTAAATTTTCAACAGTATTGGTCATGGAATTTCGATCTATCGCTAAAAGTGACTTTTAAAGTGACGTTGGGTCAACGCCATTTGCCACCTAGTGCCAAACGTCTTTTTATTAACGTCGTTTTAACGTTGGACCATCATCAGATTGCCAACATTGTGCTAACGTTTGGCCACTGGACAAAATTATTTTGGGTCAACGTCACCAGCCAACGTTGCCCAACGCCTTTATATTGACGTTGGTCCAACGTTGGATCATCATCGGATTGCCTACATTGGGCCAACGTTGGGCCACCGGACAAAATTACGTTGGGTTAACGTCACCAGCCAACGTTGGTCTGACGTCCGCTTGCTAGCTGGGAGGCTATCATTATTATGTAATCATCATCTATAATAGGCTATCATTATTATGTAATCATCATCAGTTTACTTAATACATCTATAATAGGCTATCATTATAATGTAATCATCATCAGTTTAACTAATACATCTATAGGCTATCATTATTATGTAATCATCATCAGTTTTAAGAGGACCGAGCACTTTTTAATTCGTTCGGTTGGTTTTTCAATATTAACATTCCCAAACAAACAATTACTTGTCAAAGATCTCTACCCTAACAGAGCAGTCTATTCATCTGTGCGCTGCGGCTACAATTTTATAATTTCAAGCCAGCTATTCTGCATACATCAGTAGTATGGAAAGGCTAAAAAGGTCGCATTGACCTTTGTGCACTTAAACTTGAGGCGTTGGCGCTGGAGATTGGAAAGTAACCTCTGCCAGAGTTTGGCCGCCATCTTGAATTTGGTAAAAAACTTGACCAATGTGGCAGCGGCTTATTCTCTTGAACTAGGATACAAGGTCACGTGACCTTTGTATTCGTCCGCGGTGATGCGGTCATGTCTGGCAGTGATGCGGTCGCGGCAAAAAGCTTCCGCGGAGAAAAAGTAGTCCCCAAACTTTAAATACGCTGCACGGTCCGATTGGGTCGAGTGAGGTATCAATGTGAAGCTTTCGTAAAGGGGCATCTGATAGGCTGGGTGTGCGGTTGAAATAGCGTCATTCTGCGCATGCGCGGTGGACCAAGGGTATGGATATAAACGTTTTGGGGTCTAGGGGAGCAACTAATGGTCCAATTGGGTCATATGAGGTATCAATGCGAAGCCTATGTGAGGGGGCATCCGACGGGTGGGTGTAGGGTTGAAATAGCGTCATTCTGCGCATGCGCAGTGGACCAAGGGTATGGAAATAGACGTTTTGGTGTCTAGGGGAGCCCCTAATGGTCCTATGGCATCGTATGAGGTATCAATGTGAAGCATTCGTGAAGGAGCATCCGATGGGGTGGGTGTGGGGTTGAAATAGCGGCACTCTGCGCATGCGCGGTGGACCAAGTGTATGGAAATAGACGTTTTCGGGTCTTTGTGGGCCACTAGTGGTCCTATGGAGTCGTATGAGGTATCAATTTGAAGCCTATGTGAGGGGGCATCCGCCTGGACTAGTGTCTCGTTCATTGTCAAAAGTCTGCGCATGCGCAGACAGGGAATTGTGGGAAAAGGGTATGGAAATAGACGTTTTCGGGTCTGGGTGGGCCACTAGTGGTCCTATGGAGTCGTATGAGGTATCAATGTGAAGGATACGTGATGGGGCATCCGCCTGGACTAGTGTGTCGTTCGTGTTAAACATTCTGCGCATGCGCAGACAGGGAATTGTGGGAAAAGGGTATGGAAATAGACGTTTTGTGGTCTAGGTGAGTCCCTATTGGGCCGATGGGGTCGAGGTATAGTTGTGAAGGAGACGTGAGGGGGCATCCGTCTGGACTAGTGTGTCCACCGTTTTCGACATTCTGCGCATGCGCAGACAGGGAATTGTGGGAAAAGTGCATTGGAAGGAACGTTTTGGGGTCTAGGTGGGCCACTAATGGTCTGATTGAGTCGAATGAAGTATCAATTTGATGCATACGTGAAGGCGCATCCGCCTGGGTGGATGGGTGTTAGGAATATCGTCATTCTGCGCATGCGCAGGCAGGCCGTAGTATGGAAATAGACATTTTCAGGCCGATATGCACCACTATTGGTCCGAATGTGTCTAGGGAAGTGTTATTTTGTAGCTCTTGGGGTGTAGATCACGACTTGAAGGGATGTCCACGTCACTGGTGACGTCATCAGTGAGAGTAGTAGCGAAAGCGGGAGTTTCAGAGGTGTGATGGAGAGCATTTGGAGTAGATAACGGCCTATTTTCCTCATAGTTACCTGTGAGTGTGAGTGAGTGAGTGAGTGAGTGAGTGAGTGAGTCAGTGTGAGTGAGTCAGTGAGTGAGCGAGTGTGAGTGAGTGAGTGAGTGAGTGAGTGAGTGATTGAGGTGTGCACAACGCCCGTGAGGCGTCCCCAACGCCCGTCTTAACGCATGGACGCACTAACGACGGTGAGTGAATGAGTGAGTGAGTGAGTGAGTGAGTGAGTGGGTAAGTGAGTGAGTGAGTGAGTGAGTGGGATCCTACTGGACTAATGTTTCCTCCGTTTTCATCATTTTGCGCATGCGCAGTATGGCCGTCGTATAGAAAGCAGGCATTTTGAGGATTCGTGAAGGCTTGTTGAGTGGTTGACCATCCCTGGTCAAATGGATCGTGTGGGGTATCAGTGTGAAGCTCTCGTAGGAAAAGTGGAAATTGCCCCTAATTTGTCTGGCGCTCACTTCCGGTTGTGTGGGGCGCTGCCCTCAGCCAATCAGAAGCGAGTATATTGACCCGGTGCATTATGGGACAAACACAAGATGGCGGCGTCTGCCTCCTGGTTCAAGATGGCGGCACGTCCGGTGTCGAAAACTGACCATTTTGTCGAAAACTGGACCTTGTATGGGTCCCGTCTAATTTGGTGTAGAGATGGACCCCTATTGGTCCGAATGCGTCCTGTGGGGTGTCATCTTGTAGTTGTCGGAGTGCAGACGACGATTTGAAGGATGTTCACGTCATCTGTGATGTCATTGGTGACGTCATCAGGAGGAGCAGTAGCCAAAGTGGGCATTTTGGAGCAGTGAAAGAAGGTATTTGGTGTAGAGATGGACCACCCTTGGTTCGAATGTGTCGTGGGAAATGTCATCTTGCAGTTCTCGGGATGTAGACTCCATTTGGGGGATGTCCACAGCATCTGTGACGTCATCGGTGACGTCATCAGTATGAGTAGTAGCAAAAGACAATGTTTTATAATTGGCTCAGTGCCAATTTTTCCCACGATTTGGGCTGATGAGGGACACATGTTCATTCCTATATTTACAGACACCACCACCACCACCACCACCACACACCACCACCACCGCACACCACCACCACCACCACCATCAACGCCACCACCGGGCGTTGACGGGCGTCAACGCCCGGTGGTGGTGGTGGTAGCTCCCGTGTGGCAGAGCTGTTGGATCGGAGCTCTTGGAGCTCAAAGCTTGTGGAGCTCAGAGCTCGGAAATGACGTCATCGCATGCATGCGCGCGTACCTGTGCTGCACCCGCACCCTGGTGTACCCTATTCCCTACGGGGTATCCCATCCCTGGTCAAATGGATCGTGTGGGGTATCAGTGTGAAGCTCTCGTAGGAAAAGTGGAAATTGCCCCTCATTTGTCTGGCGCTCACTTCCGGTTGTGTGGGGCGCTGCCCTCAGCCAATCAGAAGCGAGTATATTGACCCGGTGCATTATGGGACATACACAAGATGGCGGCGTCTGCCTCCTGGTTCAAGATGGCGGCACGTCCGGTGTCGAAAACTGACCATTTTGTCGGAAAGTGGTCATCTGGTGTCGAAAACTGGACCTTGTATAGGTCCCGCCGAATTTGGTGTAGAGATGGACCCCTATTGGTCCGAATGCGTCCTGTGGGGTGTCATCTTGTAGTTCTCGGAGTGCAGACCACGATTTGAAGGATGTTCACGTCATCTGTGATGTCATTGGTGACGTCATCAGGAGGAGCAGTAGCCGAAGTGGGCATTTTGGAGCAGTGAAAGAAGGTATTTGGTGTAGAGATGGACCACCCTTGGTTCGAATGTGTCGTGGGAAGTGTCATCTTGCAGTTCTCGGGGTGTAGACTCCATTTGGGGGATGTCCACAGCATCTGTGACGTCATCGGTGACGTCATCAGTACGAGTAGTAGCGAAAGACAATTTTTTCCCACGATTTGGGCTGATGAGGGACACATGTTCATTCCTATATTTACAGACATCACCACCACCACCACCACACACCACCACCACCGCACACCACCACCACCACCACCAACGCCACCACCGGGCGTTGACGGACGTCAACGCCCGGTGGTGGTGGTGGTGGCTCCCGTGTGGCAAAGCTCTTGGATCGGAGCACTTGGAGCTCAAAGCTTGCGGAGCTCAGAGCTCGGCAATGACGTCATCGCATGCATGCGCGCGTACCTGTGCTGCACCCGCACCCTGGTGTACCCTATTCCCTACGGGCTATAGGGTACAGGGTGCACCACAGGTACGCGCGCATTGATGCGATGACGTCATTTCCGAGCTCTGAGCTCCACAAGCTTTGATCTCCAAGAGCTCCGATCCAAGAGCTCTGCCACACGGGTGCTATCACCACCACCCCCACCGGGCGTTGACGCCCGTCAACGCCCGGTGGTGGCGTTGGTGGTGGTGTGTGTTGGTGGTGGTGGTGGTAGTGTCTGTAAATATAGGAATGAACATGTGTCCCTCATCAGTCCAAATCGTGGGAAAAAATTGGCACTGAGCCAATTATAAAACATTTTCTTTCGCTACTACTCGTACTGATGACGTCACCGATGACGTCACAGATGCTGTGGACATCCCCCAAATGGAGTCTACACCCCGAGAACTGCAAGATGACACTTCCCACGACACATTCGAACCAAGGGTGGTCCATCTCTACACCAAATACCTTCTTTCACTGCTCCAAAATGCCCACTTTGGCTACTGCTCCTCCTGATGACGTCACCAATGACATCACAGATGACGTGAACATCCTTCAAATCGTGGTCTGCACTCCGAGAACTACAAGATGACACCCCACAGGACGCATTCGGACCAATAGGGGTCCATCTCTACACCAAATTCGACGGGACCTATACAAGGTCCAGTTTTCGACACCAGATGACCACTTTCCGACAAAATGGTCAGTTTTCGACACCGGACGTACCGCCATCTTGAACCAGGAGGCAGACGCCGCCATCTTGTGTATGTCCCATAATGCACCGGGTCAATATACTCGCTTCTGATTGGCTGAGGGCAGCGCCCCACACAACCGGAAGTGAGCGCATGCGCAGAATGTCGAAAACGGTGGACACTCTAGTCCAGACGGATGCCCCCTCACGTCTCCTTCACAACTATACCTCACTCGACCCCATCGGCCCAATAGGGACTCACCTAGACCATTTCCATACCCTTTTCCCACAATTCCCTGTCTGCGCATGCGCAGAATGTTTAACACGAACGACACACTAGCCCAGGCGGATGCCCCCTCACGTATCCTACACATTGAATTGAATTTGAATTGAATTGAATTTTATTCACCAATGAGTCAACAATTATAAACTTAATATCAGTGGCTTCAACATAAAAGACATTATAATTCAAGAATAGTGAATAATTTAGCCAGATATCTAAATTGGCGGGATTAAAACCCCTTGGGGCTTGTTCTATCCCTGCGTGGAGTAAAGCAAATAGAAAAATAATAAGCATTCATCGGCGAAATAAGGAACAGAAGAATACACAAAAAGTTCTATGTACACACATGGAGTTAAATAAGGAGGAGAGACTACTCCGCCAGATCAAAGTGTTCAATGTACGATTCCGCCACAGCAGGGATTCGTCGGATTAGCCTGTGTGTATTTGGGGGGGGGTTAAAGCAGGTTCGGTCATGTTCGGCAGTTGTCGGATTCCCGCGCATGCGCCCCATCGACGTCATCAAAGCTATTATAAGTTGAGTGTATTGGAAATGTGAATTGGTACTTAGCCGCCCGCTGTGCACGCCGCCGGGGAGTGTTGAGTTTGACCATGGAGGGAAAGAGAGACCATTTTGACCCAACAGTGATAGGCACATCACTTACATCGTTTCTATTATAAATTATATTAGGATTTTAAATTTTTCCAGCTTGACACTTGCTGAAAACATGTTTTATATGATGAGGTTATATGCATGTATCATCACACGTGCCGTTCTCGAATTATGAAAGAACCATTGTTTCAGATCATGCCGGCAAACAGAGATTATTCAATTCAAATATGTGAGATACCGACGAAGTTGTTTCACATGCAGGTCCATTTTTCTGCCGTGAGAAAGAATATCTTCGTTGTGCTGAAGGTGTTGCTCTTGGGCAGAAAATTCGTAAATAAGTTGTCGAACATGTATTTTCAGCTCTTATATATCAAAATTTTAGCAACACACGCTCACCGTATACAATATAGAGGCCATATTCATTTGTAATAGATACAGGATGTGTTTATTATGCTTCCCGTTCTCAAATCCTCTTTTTGCCTTAATAATTGTGTAGAAATTATTTTTACTCACCAGGGAACCATTCCTCGTTTTCGTTAACGAGATTGTTTATTTTAGCATAATATGCTTACTTGATCTCAAGCTTTTTAAGTTAGTATAACCATGGAGTTAAATAAGTCTTATTTAACTCCATGGTATAAGGTAATTAGAATAAAATGAACTGTTGATATTCGTCAGCCTATATAATAGCTTTAATTTTATTTAACTCCATGGTACACATAATTATCCGGGCACAGATTGTGATGTAGGTCATTTTTCGATCAGGTATGTTTTCAGTTTAGATTTGAATAATGATATTGATTTTATTGTTTTGAATGGAGGAGATAGTTTGTTCCACTCCCGAGGTCCAGTAGTTTTAAGTGTATAAAATGACAAATTAGATCTATAAAATGGCCTGTATAGATTACATTGTTGTCCTCGTGTTTGGTAGAGGTGAACATCTGATTGTTTAATAAAATAATCCTGGAAGCTTTTTGGTAGCAATTCAGGATGATGAATAAATTTATGGGTGATTAGAAGACAGGAGTAAAGATTTAATTTGTGTAATTGTAACACTTTTAAATTTTTAAATAATGGGTCTGTGTGGTCAAGTTTTTTTGATAAAGTTATCACCCTTAAGGCTCGTTTCTGAAGTAAAAGCAATGGTTGGAGGTGAGTGACATAGGTATTTCCCCAGAGTATATTACAGTAGGACAAGTAAGGAAATATCAATGAATAGTATATGTGATGTCTGGTATGGACATTACAGTATAGTATATATAATGTTTTCTTATTTATCGAGTTTTTGATGTAGTTGATAATACCTATATTTCTTGATACTTTATTACAGATGTAATTTATATGTGATTTCCAGTTCAATTGGTCATTGAATAAAACACCTAAAAATTTAAACTGGTGAACAAGTTCTATTTCTGTTCCTGATATAAGAAGGTGTGGTGTGTTAATTGTTCAGTTATTACTGTTGGATCTGACTAGCATATATTTAGTTTTCTTAATATTGAGGGATAAACGATTACAACAGAATCAGTTGTGTAGCTTCTCTAGTTCCTGTGACATAATGTTGATGACTTCAGAAATGTCTTCAGAGGAAAACACAACACTGGTATCATCGGCAAAGAGAATAATTTTGAGCATATTAGTGGCAGTGCTAATGTCATTTATATAAAGGAGGAAGAGGATTGGTCCAAGAATTGACCCTTGGGGTACCCCACAGGCACCGGGCATAGGGTTAGAATGGGTGTCATTGTATACCACGGTTTGTAGTCGATCAGTCAGATAACTGCGAAACCAATTATTCGACAAGCCTCGAAAACCATGGTGTTCTAACTTGAAAAGTAAGATTTCGTGATTGACGGTGTCAAACGTCTTGGATAGGTCTAAAAATGAGACTATACTGTACTGTTTGGATTCTTTAGCAGAAACAAGTGTATCAAATAAAGAACATGAAGCTAAAGATGTGGAGTGGTTTGCTCGAAATCCATACTGGTCACGGGAGATAACCTCATTTGCTGCCAGGAAGTCAATCATCTTAGTAACCGCACGTTTCTCTAGTATTTTACTGAAGCAAGGCAAGATAGATATAGGTCTATAGTTAGAAAAAGCAGTAGGGTCATCCGATTTAAATATCGGTGTTACCTTAGCACATTTATACAAATCCGGGACTATTCCAGAGGTAAAAGATAGGTTCATAACAGAAGACAGGGGCTTGGAAATAAAGTTGGAAACCAGTTTAACTAAGGACATCCGAATACCATCCAAACCAGGTGAGGCCGACTTCAGATTCATTATAGTTTGCTGAACATCTTCTGGGGTTACAACTGAAAATTTAAAATTATCCATAACAGGGGGACCAAGGTAGTCATTGAAGTTTGACCCGGTGTTAGGAATTTGGGAATCAAGATTTGAAGCGACGGTACTGAAATACTCGTTAAATTTGGTTGCAATAGTCTAGTTGTCAGTTATTTCCTAGTGTTAACGGGAATCGAGCCCCATTGACCTTTGACCTCGGCCCAAACCACTTTTAATCGGGAGGGGTGCAAGGTTGTTATGCAAATAATGGTTTAACCCAAACGAGAGGTCAAGGCCGCTATAGTTCCGGCAAAGGTCATTGAGTACACTTCCGGTCACGTGACCTTTGGGGGCATGTATTCCTCCGCGGTGATGCGGTCATGTCTGGCGGTGATGCGGTCGCGGAAGAAAGCTTCCACGGAGAAAAAGTAGTCCCTAGACTTGAAATACGCTGCATGGTCCGATTGGGTTGAGTGAGGTATCAAAGTGAAGCATTCGTGAAGGGGCATCTGATGGGCTGGGTGTGGGGTTGAAATATCGGCATTCTGCGCATGCGCGGTGGCCAAAGGGTATGAAAATAGACGTTTTGGAGCTAGGGGAGCCCCTAGTGGACCGATGGAGTCGAGTGAGGTATCAAAGTGAAGCATTCGTGAAGGGGCATCTGATGGGCTGGGTGTGGGATTGAAATATCGGCATTCTGCGCATGCGCGGTGGACAAAGGGTACGAAAATAGACGTTTTGGAGCTAGGGGAGCCACTAATGGTCCATTGGGGTCATATGAGGTATCCATGTGAAGCATTCATGAAGGGGCATCTGATTGGACTAGCGGCTCGGGCGGTGTCACCATTCTGCGCATGCACAGACAGGGAATTGTGGGAAAAGGGTATGGAAATAGACGTTTTGGGATCTAGGGGAGCCCCTAATGGGCCGATGGAGTTGTATGAGGTATCAAAGTGAAGCATTCGTGAAGGGGCATCTGATGGGCTGGGTGTGGGGTTGAAATATCGGCATTTTACGCATGCGCGGTGGCCAAAGTGTATGGAAATAGACGTTTTGGAGCTAGGGGAGCCACTAATGGTCCAATGGAGTCGTATGAGGTATCCATGTGAAGCCTATGTGAGGGGGCGTATGACTGGACTAGTGGCTCGAGCGTTGTCACCATTCTGCGCATGCGCAGACAGGGAATTGTGGGAAAAGGGTATGGAAATAGACGTTTTGGGATCTAGGGGAGCCCCTAATGGGCCGATGGAGTTGTATGAGGTATCAATGTGAAGCCTATGTGAAGGGGCATCCAGTCATGGGTGGGTGCATGTAAAATTTTTCCTGAAAAAAAACGGAACACGGACTTTATCGAAAAATCCTGGAAAATGCCTATATGGGGTATGGGGGGTATATAGGTCGCCGGGCTTAACGGGGCTTGCCTATCAATAGAGTTATCTCCCCCTAGTTCCAGGGTGGGTGTATGTAAAATTATTCCTGAAAAAATACGGAACACGGACTTTATCCTAAATTACGGGAAAATGCCTATATGGGGTATGGGGGGTATAGGACCATCCTGGGAAACCTACTTCTCGACATTTGCGGTATGGTTGTTTGGATTTGTTTTCTTAGTCTCGTCAAGACAAACATGATAGAAAGTGTCGCGGAGCGAATTGGTGAAATTTTTGAAAAAGTACCATACAGCCCATATAGACCCATATAGTCCCATACTGGTGTGACGTTCGAGCGGTCAGAAAACGTCTATCTTTGCGGTGTACACGAGACTTGAGGCGGCCTGGTCTCAGGCCCCTGTGACAAATTGTCAGGCTGATGTGAACGCAGTCTCGTATGACTGGAATTGGACAACGAGGAAGGTCCGATTCAACCTGTCACCTTGTCTGGATCGAGGAGGTAGGATGGGAGGGACCTGTAGAAACAACCAAGACAATAATAAAGTAATAATATTGTATTCTGCTATGTACACAGCTCTGTACGCGCACAATACCTGTAATAAAGATCCCTACTCTAGAGGTAGTTATCGTTAAGTGTTATCTTTATCTTAAAGAGAAAGACTAATAATATACAATATATACATGAGACCCTATCTATGACGCGTCACGGCCCAGTCTCGTCCAGACTGGCTCTCGTCGTGGTATGGTACGGCGTCTCTGGTTCCTCTCCGGTCGTAGGCGTAGCCCCGGACTGTATGGAACGTCTACCGTGTCTAAAGTTACACGGCCCAGTTCATCTAAGCGTTATTAATCGTCTCTGGAATCCTCTCCGTATCACTGCCTCTCCTAGCAGTAGCCCTTCGGCGGCGTCGGCCTGTACGGCACCCCACAGCGTCTTCGGCGGCAGCCCCTTTCGGCTCGGCACTTCTCTGTTATCGGCGGCCCGAATTCGGCGACCCGTCTTCGGCTCGGCAGACTTCACGTCTTCGGCGGCCCGATTTCGGCGACCCGTCTTCGGCGACCCGACTTCGGCCCTCACGGCGTTGACCCAAGGACGACTTAATAGGCTCAGATTGTCTGCATATATATGTGGTAATAATGCCCTGGTCTCGGGGGTTTATTATTACCTTACAGTGTAATGTCAATTAATATCAATGATTTGTAATAGAATTCAGAATCTTGCGGCAAAGCATATTTCGAGCCCTGCGGCAATGTAAATATGTACAGTGGATGTAAGCTTGTGTTATCAGTTATCCCTAGCCGAGGCCTGTGAATAACTAGTGTAGATGAGTGTGATTAGATCTATTCCGTCCCTAAGGCCGACGATCTTGTATGTAAGCAAGTATATGTTATTGATCGCATCTAGCCGAAGCCTGTATACGACCCGTGGGGGTAAGGTGAGTGAGTGAATTAGACGTACGCAATTCTCGGTCGTAACCTCGAACGCTAGTCTGTGTTGAAGTGCGAGCTAGTGTGAGCTGTATGTGCAGATCTCGTCCCGAAGGCCGATGATCTGGTGTCTGTGTGTGAGTAAGTATTTGTAATCATGTAAAATACATAGCCAACGCTAGCGGTGATAATTTGCTATTAACCGAGGACTGCGGCAAAGTACTTCGGCCCGGTGCTCAGGTAGAGGACTACACTGAACCTGTTCCTATGTACGAATACCACTGGCTAATAAACAGTTAATCACCTATTGCCGAAGCAAAACGTTAGCCGCGGACAAAATACCAGACTTTAATGTTTAATACATACTGAATGGCATTTGTATGAAAATAGGCTGCAGGTGTGGGATATTTGGTGCTCTGTATTTCCCGTAGATATCGTTCGCACGGTACAGTTAGAAGTTAGACTTTAATGCGTCATGCATGCTGAATAACAACTACTGCAGACGTGCGAACCACTGTGGACTTCTCGTCCTCAGATACTGTGCGTGTTAGTATCTATTATTCCTAAGCTATGGCTCGGCTCTCGGCTTTCCAACCCAGTTCGGTGCTATTTCGGCAATAAATCGGCACTTTCGGCCCTTTCGGCGCATTTGCGGCGATCCTGTCTCTGTGCTCTCCCGCACGATGTTCACCCGCCGATCGTCTGGGACAGAATGCCGAACGTCCATTCTGTCCGTCTTATATAGGCTCTGGCTCCCAGAATCCATTGCGCGCCCAAACATGGCAGCCCCCATAAAGCGAAAGTATAGACTCAAGCGGTGTTGGATTTCGTGTCAGATCAGCAGAGTTCGACTTCTCTCGCCCGGTTTCGATGCAAGATGCGTGTCAGGGATATTTACACGTCACTCGCTGAAAGTTTCAGCGCACAGTTAATACAGGTAAGTCGAATATCCACCATTATCGGTCCATTCACAATGCTATTTAGAATGTCAGCGTAGAACGAAAATGACATTCTCCAGGTCACGGGCATTTTCGTCACACTGGGGGTATAGGACCAATGTTTGTCCCACTGGGAAACCTACTTCTATACATTTGCGGTATGGTTGTTTGGATTTGTTTTCTTAGTCTCGTCAAGACAAACATGATAGGAAGTGTCGCGGAGCGAATCGGTGAAATTTTTTTAAAAAGTCACCGAGACCCATATAGACCCATACTAGGGGTATAGGACCAATGTTTGTCCCACTGGGAAACCTACTTCTATACATTTGCGGTATGGTCGTTTGGATTTGTTTTCTTAGTCTCGTCAAGACAAACATGATAGGAAGCGTCGCGGAGCGAATCGGTGAAATTTTTGAAAAAGTACCATACAGCCCATATAGACCCATGTAGTCCCATACTAGGGGTATAGGACCAATGTTTGTCCCACTGGGAAACCTACTTCTAGACATTTGCGGTATGGTTGTTTGGATTTGTTTTCTTAGTCTCGTCAAGACAAACATGATAGAAAGTGTCGCGGAGCGAATTGGTGAAATTTTTGAAAAAGTACCATACAGCCCATATAGACCCATATAGTCCCATACTGGGGGTATAGGACCGATGTTTGTCCCACTGGGAAACCTACTTCTAGACATTTGCGGTATGGTTGTTTGGATTTGTTTTCTTAGTCTCGTCAAGACAAACATGATAGGAAGTGTCACGGAGCGAATCGGTGGAATTTTTGAAAAAGTTCGAGGAGCCCCATATAGACCCATATAGACCCATATACGGGTTATGGGGGTATAGGACCAATGTTTGTCCCACTGGGAAACCTACTTCTCGACATTTGCGGTATGGTTGTTTGGATTTGTTTTCTTAGTCTCGTCATTTAGAACACGATGGGAAGGGTCCCGGAGCGAAACGGTGAAATTTTTGGAAAAAGTCACCGAGGCCTGTGTAGGCCCATAGGCCTATACTGGCGCGAGTACTGGCGCGCGCGGTGTAAAAGGTCAGTTCCGGTCACGTGAATGGAAACGGAAGTGACCTCACAGAGTTCATATGCAAATGTCACTTCCGAGCTCTGAGCTCCAAGTGCACTCATTGATCTTTGACCTCTGTCACGTGATATGCAAATTTCTGAGGTCAAAGGTCAATATGCGATAGCGCGCAGGAGTCAAAGGTCAGTTCCTGGTACCCTGGTGTTCCTCTCATCTGTCTGTATCATGGCACACGGCGACATACACACACCTACCCACAGACGTATACACACACACACACATGCTGCATACACACACACACGCACACCCTCACACACACACACAGACGCATAGACACACATACACGCACACACACACACGCACACGCACGCACACCCGCACACATGCACACACACACACACCTACACAAACACACGCATGCACACACACACACAGACACATGCATACAGACGCAGACGCACAGACACAAAATGACTGACTATTCACATGCAGGACATGAGAGCTTCTGGAGCTGGGCCTGATAGAAGTCCGGGATGGTAGTACATTCGTGAACATCCGGGCACTTTTACATCCGGGACTTTTACATCCGGGTACATCCGGGTTCTTGTACATCCCTGACTATAGAACATCCGGGTACTCCTATGTTGGCCTATAAGAGCCAGCCCTGTTTGATCAGTGTTTGGTGGTATAGCCCTGTTTGACCAGTGATTGGTGGTATAGCCCTGTTTGACCAGTGTTTGGTTGTATATCTCTGTTTGATCAGCGTTTTGGTGGTATAGCCCTGTTTGACCAGTGTTTGGTGGCATAGCCCTGTTTGATCAGCGTTTGGTGGTATAGCCCTGTTTGACCGGTGTTTGGTGGGATAAGTCCTGTTTGACCAGTGTTTGGTGGTATAGTCCTGTTTGACCAGACTTTGGTGGTATAGCCCTCTTTGACCAGTGTTTGGTGGTATAGTCCTGTTTGACCAGTGTTTGGTGGTATAGCCCTGTTTGATCAGTATTTGGTGGTATGTCCTGTTTGACCAGAGTTTGGTGGTATAGCACGCACACCCGCACACATGCATACACACACACACAACACACGCATGCACACACACACCCAGACACATACACACAGACGCAGACACACAGACACACACACGCATACACGCACATGCACGCACACGCACACACAATATGACTGACTATTCACATGCAGGACATGAGAGCTTCTGGACCTGGGCCTGATAGAAGTCCTGGATGGTAGTACATTCGTGAACATCCGGGCACTTTTACATCCGGGTTCTTGTACATCCCTGACTATAGAACATCCGGGTACTCCTATGTTGGCCTATAAGAGCCAGCCCTCTTTGACCAGTGTTTGGTGGTATAGCCCTGTTTGACCAGTGATTGGTGGTATAGCCCTGTTTGACCAGTGATTGGTGGTATAGCCCTGTTTGACTAGCGTTTGGTGGTATAGCCCTGTTTGACCAGTGTTTGGTGGTATAGCCCTGTTTGACCAGTGTTTGGTGGTATAGCCCTGTTTGCTCAGTGTTTGGTGGGATAAGTCCTGTTTGACCAGTGTTTGGTGGTATAGTCCTGTTTGGCCAGACTTTGGTGGTATAGCCCTCTTTGACCAGTGTTTGGTGGTATAGTCCTGTTTGACCAGTGTTTGGTGGTATAGCCCTGTTTGATCAGTATTTGGTGGTATGTCCTGTTTGACCAGAGTTTGGTAGTATAGCCCTCTTTGACCAGTGTTTGGTGGTATAGCCCTCTTTGACCAGTGTTTGATGGTATAAGTGTTTGGTTGTATAGCCCTGTTTGACAAGTGTTTGCTGGTATAGACCTGTTAGACCAGTGCTTGATGGTATAGCCCTTTTTGACCAGTGTTTGTGTGCATGGCTATGCACAGAATACATGAACATGCGCAGAGTACGTGTATTCTGGGCTTGGTGGCGTACCCTATGCCCTACGCGCTATAGGGTACAGGTTGCACCACAGGATCGTGCGCCTGCCTACGGCGACACACACATACACACAGACGCAAACACACACATGCATACACACACACACGCATACACACAGACGCTTACACACACACACACACGCGTACACGCACACATACACACACGCACACACACACACACACACACGCACGCACACACACACATACGTGCATACACTCATTGTGCATTGCGCCGCAAGGTCAATAGGGCTCGAAATGCGCTTTTATACTACTAATCCATCCTTCACTGCCCCCAAAATACCCACTTTCGCTACTACTCGTACTGATGACGTCACCAACGACGTCATAGATGACGTAAACATCCCTCAAATCGTGATCTCCACCACGGGAACTACAAGATGACACCCCACACGACGCATTGGGACCAAGGATGGTCCCTCTCTACATCAAATATCTTTCTTCACTTCCACAAAATGCCCACTTTCGCTACTACTCTTACTGATGACGTCGCCAATGACGTCACAGATGCTGTTGGCATCCCACAAATGGGTATGTACACCCCGAGGGCTACAAAATGGCACCTCCCATGACGCATTCGGACCAATGGTGGTCCATCTCTACACCAAATTAGGCAGGACCCATACAACGTCCAGTTTTCGACACCAGATGACCACATTCCGACAAAATGGTCAGTTTTCGACACCGGACGTGCCGCCATCTTGAACCAGAAAGCAGACGCCGCCATCTTGGATATGTCCCATAATGCACCGGGTCAAAATACCCGCTTCTGATTGGCTGAGGGCAGCGCGCCACTCAACCGGAAGTGAGCGCGCCACAAATTGGAGGCAATTTCCACTTTTCCTACGAGAGCTTCACACTGATACCCCACACGGTCCATTCGACCCGGGATGGTCAACCACTCAACAAACCTCCACGAATCCCTCTCTACCCAAAATACCTTCCTTCACTGCCCCAAAATGTCCACTTTCGCTAATACTCGTACTGATGACGTCATAGATGACGTCACAGATGACGGGAACATCCCTCAAATCGGAATGTACACCACGAGAACTACAAAATGACACATCCCAGGACGCATTCGGACCAAGGATGGTCCATCTCGACCCCAAACTCACCTCCACACACCTCCAAAATGGCCACTTTACTTACTACAAGCAACTGCGCATGCGCAGATTGACGCGACTTGCACTTAAAAACACACCATTCTGACTCTAACCCACACAAGCTTCACTTTGACACCTTCCACGACCCATTCGGACCCATAGCAGTCCATCTCTACCCCAAACTCACACCCACATACCCCCAAAAATGCCTGTTTTCTCTACTACGGCCAGGCTGCGCATGCGCAGATTGACGCGAATTGCATTTAAAAACACGCCATTCTGACTCTACCCCACACAAGCTTCACATTGATACCTCACACGACCCATTCGAACCGTGAATAGCCCATCTCTACCCCAAACACACACCCACATACCCCCAAAAATGCCTGCTTTCTCTACTACGGCCAGGCTGCGCATGCGCAGACTATTGAACACGGACGAACCATTAGTGTAGTGAAGTGGTCCTGCATGAGAGCTTCAAAATAAGACATCATACGACACCATTGGACCATTAGTGGCCCACCTAGACCCCAACACGTCCACCCAGTATGGATTTATACATACATTGGGCTTATACTCCAGTATAGGCCTATGGGCCTACCCAGGCCTCGGTGACTTTTTCCAAAAATTTCACCGTTTCGCTCCGGGACCCTTCCCATCGTGTTCTAAATGACGAGACTAAGAAAACAAATCCAAACAACCATACCGCAAATGTCGAGAAGTAGGTTTCCCAGTGGGACAAACATTGGTCCCATACCCCCATAACCCGTATATGGGTCTATATGGGTCTATATGGGCCTCCTCGAACTTTTTCAAATATTTCACCAATTCGCTCCGCGACACTTCCTATCATGTTTGTCTTGACGAGACTAAGAAAACAAATCCAAACAACCATACCGCAAATGTCTAGAAGTAGGTTTCCCAGTGGGACAAACATTGGTCCTATACCCCCAGTATGGGACTATATGGGTCTATATGGGCTGTATGGTACTTTTTCAAAAATTTCACCAATTCGTGCCGGGACACTTCCTATCATGTTTGTCTTGACGAGACTAAGAAAACAAATCCAAACAACCATACCGCAAATGTATAGAAGTAGGTTTCCCAGTGGGACAAACATTGGTCCTATACCCCCAGTATGGGTCTATATGGGTCTATATGGGTCTCGGTGACTTTTTCAAAAATTTCACCGTTTCGCTCCGGGACACTTCCTATCGTGTTCTAAATGACGAGACTAAGAAAACAAATCCAAACAACCATACCGCAAATGTATAGAAGTAGGTTTCCCAGTGGGACAAACATTGGACCTATACCCCCATAACCCGTATATGGGTCTATATGGGGCTATATGGTACTTTTTCAAAAATTTCACCGTTTCGTGCCGGGACACTTCCTATCATGTTTGTCTTGACGAGACTAAGAAAACAAATCCAAACAACCATACCGCAAATGTCGAGAAGTAGGTTTCCCAGGATGGTCCTATACCCCCATACCCCATATAGGCATTTTCCCGTAATTTAGGATAAAGTCCGTGTTTTTTCAGGAAATTTTTTACATACATCCACCCTGGAACTAGGGGGAGATAACTCTATTGATAAGCAAACCCCGTTAAGCCCGGCGACCTATATACCCCCCATACCTCATATAGACATTTTCCAGGATTTTTCGATAAAGTCCGTGTTCCGTTTTTTTTTTTTTCAGGAAAAATTTTACATGCACCCACCCATGACTGGATGCCCCTTCACATAGGCTTCACATTGATACCTCATCCAACTCCATCGGCCCATTAGGGGCTCCCCTAGATCCCAAAACGTCTATTTCCATACCCTTTTCCCACAATTCCCTATCTGTGCATGCGCAGAATGGTGACAACGCTCGAGCCACTAGTCCAGTCATACGCCCCCTCACATAGGCTTCACATGGATACCTCATACGACTCCATTGGACCATTAGTGGCTCCCCTAGCTCCAAAACGTCTATTTCCATACACTTTGGCCACCGCGCATGCGTAAAATGCCGATATTTCAACCCCACACCCAGCCCATCAGATGCCCCTTCACGAATGCTTCACTTTGATACCTCATACAACTCCATCGGCCCATTAGGGGCTCCCCTAGATCCCAAAACGTCTATTTCCATACCCTTTTCCCACAATTCCCTGTCTGCGCATGCGCAGAATGGTGACAACGCCGAGCCGCTAGTCCAATCAGATGCCCCTTCATGAATGCTTCACATGGATACCTCATATGACCCCAATGGACCATTAGTGGCTCCCCTAGCTCCAAAACGTCTATTTTCATACCCTTTGGCCACCGCGCATGCGCAGAATGCCGATATTTCAATCCCACACCCAGCCCATCAGATACCCCTTCACGAATGCTTCACTTTGATACCTCACTCGACTCCATCGGTCCACTAGGGGCTCCCCTAGCTCC
>JAVTVY010053374.1:0-25198 GCA_036873755.1 Hanleya hanleyi
AAATGAAAGGAGCTGAACAGAGAAAATAAATGGCCAGGGAAGTAGGCAAATATGTATTCTATCCAAACGAGCACAAAGCGGCAGGTATTATCGATTTTTATGAGCGCAAATACACCCGCTGTTACCCAGGTCGGGAGGCAAAAATTTTGCGATAGGAAATTTCGGTTCAACGGCTGAACTCTACATAATCAATATCACAAAATTAAATGTCAGTAGGGTTCAGCTTGTTGAACTAACCTCGCCACAACACGAGAAATTTCGAATTTTGATGAAAACAAAAATGTTAGATTTAAATTTTTCGACTTTCGTGGCTACCTATAATTCTATATTTTGCATAACAATTAGAAATGATCTCCCCTTTGTTCTGACATATTATTGCCTTGTCATCACGAGCACAACACGTGCGCTCGAGATGCGTGTCCGCTAACTGTCCTGTCCGATAACTGTTCCGACACCCGTACAAGACCGAATTTTGTCTTGAAAACTACTTGATTAGCTAGGTTACCTGAAAAGTTCAGGCTTGCGTTTTGTAAATTTAGATTAAGTGATCACGTTACCGATTGAAAAAGGTAGATATAAAAATATATTACCAGAAAGACGTGTCTGTAATTTCTGCGAAACAGAACAAGTCGGCGATTAGCCCGAAAACAAGAAGTAAAGCCACAACCCCTTACCCTATCACAGATAGAGTTTCTGAGTTTGTCGACGATGAATTTCATTTTTTGCTAGAATGTGTGTGAATCGTTCAGAGACCTACGGTCGAAATATATTTCAATGTACCATCACACACATCCTGACCAAAATAAATTTATAGGTGTTTCTAATGTTCAAAATGGTATTATAGACAATTTCCTGATTTAGCCAAATATACACGATTGAAGCAGGGGCTTACTCTGAGAAGTGAAGGTGGCCCCTCGCATTTCTACAACCATTTATATAGCATTGCAAAATGAGTTGTAAGATCAGCTGCCTACATACATGTAGGGCATACTGGGTTTTCTGTAAGTTAGGCCTGCAGGTACACACGAGCCAGTTTTCCTTGACAAGTGAGACAAAATTTATGGAAGTCTGTAGTGGGTGACCGTACCAGAGCAGGATATAGTGAATGGCCGTAACAGTCTTCCATAAATTTGGTGTCGCTGGTCAAAGAAAACTAGCTTGTGTGTACCAGGCCTTACTTTTCTACGGAGGCTCATAAGTGACATTTTTTTTTAATTAAATATTTTTTCTTTCTGCATTATCACCTAGGTGGAAATTATTTTCACCTGGGTAATATTATTATCACCTGGATGGAAATTATTTTCACCTGGATGGAAAATATTTTCACCTGGGTGGAAATTATTTACACTCGGTGATATTATTATCACCTGGGAGGAAATTTTTCTCACCCAGGTGATATTATTAGCACCTGGGTGGAAATTATTATCACCTGGGCGAGAATAATTTCCACTCAGGTGAAAATAATTTCCACCCAGGTGATAATAATATTACCCAGGTGAAAATAACTTCCACCTTTGTCCTAGGTGATAATGGAAAAAAAATACATAATTAAAAAAAAGCCAATGTCACTTTATGAGCCACCATACTTTTCGACTTCTTTTATCTCTTTATACATATATTATTTTATGATTTAATCTCACACTATACATGTGTGACAATATTCAGCAATATGAATACGTGTACAGGATGGGTTCCTCCCATGTTTCTTAACTTCGATTCATTGTATTGATTGTTTTTGATGTCTCAGTGCTCTGTATCCGAGAACGAGAATAAACATTTATTTATTCATTCGTTTGCTATTGTACTCACTGCCTCCTTTACTCAGTAATTTCAGCCACACCCATCTTCCAAAGAAACCACATCTACTTTAACACATGTTTAATAATCCCCTCCCCAAACTACCAGCGGCACAACGCGGAGCATTTTCGGCAATTGTTAAGACGGCCACAACATATTAACGCCTTTCACATCCTGTACTTTGCAGTGCAACTCATGCTTTGATATTTTAGAGGCCCTAATTCCACACTCACCCCCGCTGAGGGTTACCGTACGTAACAGTTAGATAACCTATGTCCCGTTGGATAGAACTCACAGCAGCCAGCAAGCGGGTTCAGTCAGCCACAGTCCTGTGTGTTTGGCGTTTGAAAGTTGGGGTCCGATCTGCAGCTGAGCCATTTTTGATTTCTTACCAACCATTTCACCGAGTTGTTCATATCCACACCCTCGTTGTTCATTCGTGGTGCATCAGTCTTTCAGTAAGGTTTTGAACAACGAGTTTATTCAGCCGGCCTTCGAACATACTTAGTTTCTTCGAGCAGGCCATATATGAGGTCTTCTCAGCAAGGACCAAGTGAATGGCGAACTCGCCAACATCAGCGTCATCGTGTTGAACGATCTGATGATGTCGGAGGTTAAGAACATACAAAAACTGTTTATTTAATTACAAAACATTCTTAATTAGTTGATCCCATAAACACCATGCACTGGTAGCTTTTACCGAAATATCACGAATAATAATGGACTGTGACGGAGTGTTTGAATACAAATATAACTACTAGTATCTCAGAGCAATCAGATGTTTGAAAATGAGCTGTTCAAATCTCAGACGAAAATCCACATTATTTTGTAACAAATACGACATCGTGTAGACACCGGGTACTGTCGGAATGTCTACAGTATCACTGTCCTAATGTGCTTGAATGCCACATGATAATTTCAATGTCGTTTACAGTACAGAATCAGAATGTTTCTACGTAATGCGCACTTACAAACGTATGGTTTAAAGAATATAACAACAAACCCCATTCAGATTAAAGTGCGTCGTTTTATTACTCCAATAAATACAAACTGACTTTTTCACTTGAAATTTATACAATTCATAGAAATGCAATTCACTCTTTAGTTACAAAACCTGGCAAATACATTTGCTGGACAAATTATCGGTACATAATAAGTAATTTACTACACACACAATTTGCATAAGTATTTCTTCAAAACACACAGGGAAGAGTGTCCGATAGAAAAGAGTGTCCGGTTCCTAGATCTTGCAATGACAACCGGAGTTAGATACAGGGTCCCAGAGCGTCCTTAAAAAGGACACAACTATAAAATCAAATGACCATATTTCCACAAAATCAAATGACTTTATTTTAGAAAACTCATAGATTAGAGTGAATAAGGGGCAAAAGGCACAGTAGTTTGTGTAAAACACTCAAAGAACACAAACTGGCATGTTCAACACCATTTTAGTGATATTAGCCATTTTGCAAAATTAGTTTTTTCAAATAACGACAAAGCTATTTTCAAACAAGGACTTTGGCGAAAATCCCGCATCTAACCCTGACAACCAAGACAGTTTTCCTAATTAAACACATAGGAGAATGGACATTTTTCTTCCTTTACGTCAGCGACATCATAATATAAACTTAATATAATAAACATGCCCTATGCATTCGGTACTAGCAGTAAATGAGGATGGTACACAGTCATAAATAAAGGTGATGGCCCATCACCCTTTAATGGTGATCAGACCTAACCATTACCTTTAAAAGGTGATGAGTTAGAGCTTTAATCTATAAATGATGACGTCCATCACCTTTTTAGGGTGATGGTTCTGCCTCACTACATTTAAAAGGTGATTACCTAAATTTACAGTCATTGCTCATCACTCTTCAGAGGTGATAACCATCATTTTTAAAGGTGATCATAAAAAGGATAATGGCTCTAACTCGTCACCTTTTCGGGGTGATAGTTATCACATTTTTTTCTGACTGTGTATTGGTGGGAAGGTTATTCTATGTCAAAACATCAATCATTGGAAATCATTGAATGGAAATCGTCGAATATTGATTTTAAGTACAGCCCCGTTTTTTCCACACCGTCACTCATACTGAGAGTGTTGCACATTCCTTGGTGTTCCTGAAAAATGTGCAGATCATATCAGCTGGTGGGGATCGTTGAATTGATTTTAAGTACAGCCCCATATATATATATCCACATGGTCACCCATACTGAGAGTGTTGCACATTCCTCGGTGTTCCTGAAAAATGTGCAGATCATGTCAGCTGGTGGGGATCGTTGAATTGATTTTAAGTACAGCCCCATATATCCACACCGTCACTCATACTGAGGGTGGTGCACATTCCTCAGTTTTCTTGAACAATGCAAAGGTCATGTCAGCTGGTGGGGATCGTTGAATTGATTTTAAGTACAGCCCCATATATCCACACCGTCACTCATACTGAGGGTGGTGCACATTCCTCGGTTTTCTTGAACAATGCAAAGGTCATGTCAGCTGGTGAGAATCGTTGAATATTGATTTTATATACAACTGTCATGACAACTGCGTCCGAACTTACACTTACTCTATTCAAAGGACAACGACGAAGATCCCGCATCTAACCCTGACACATAGTAGTATACTACTTTCCCGCCGAATGGAATTTCGGGAGAAAACTCATTTTTCTCAATACTATATTTTATTGAAATATCTTGTTTCTATAAGAAACCGTTCTGCTGAAGCTAGAGCTAATGATAAACCGATCCATGGGAATGCTTCTTATCCACATGGTTTTTGTAGGCATCCGATCTGGCGTATGTTTTCCCGCACGGCTCACATCTGTACACCGGATGTGACGTGTCGTGTCTTCGTCGATGACGAATCATGTTATTTTTCAGGGTGAAAGATTGTCCACAGACATCACATGCATAGATCGGCACATCTGGAAAGATAGACGAACACATATAGTTCACATTCTCATTACCTAGAAGAGGGATTCGATGTGTGGGTATTATCCCCCCCCCCCCCCGGTCCCAATCTTACCAAACAGATTCTTAGCCAACCTCGCAAGAAAGATATACCCTCATATTAAAAGAATAGTGGTAAAAAATAGTCAGCAATCACTTGGAGTGGTATGTCGTATAGCTAGCAGTGGAGATAAAAGAGAGCCTCGGAAACATAGGAGCAGGATAGCAGGGGGCGTTGCGAAATCCAATCGGGAATCATGATCATGATCGCAAGAGCGAAAAACTCGACCGATCAGAATCCTGTAAACAGCTACCATGTTTGATCATGTGATTCCAATTTGTAAAGAATCGCCGGCCATGCTTGATGGCATGACTAGTTGGGAAGAATAGATTTCACACTTTATACTGGTCATAATCTTCTCTAATAAGACAATAAATATACACGGTATACAATTTTATCATAATTTAGACTGACGACTGCTTCAGATGGATGAAAAGAAGTTTTTTCTCTCAAGATGTGGTATGACCTATAGCTCAGAAGTAATCGATAGTCCAGTTAAATTTCTGACACCAGATGAATGAACTGCATGCAAATCTCAGCATAAAAATGTATTTATTTAAGTATACTAAAAATTCAAAAGTACAGCGTGTGCTTATACCGGTGTGGAGGCTAAGAATGTCCGGTGGCTCAGATGTCCGGCCCCCATCTTCTAACCCAGCTAGGACATTTTTCTCCACATTAGGGGGCAAGGGTCCGTCCTTGGTTGTAATACAAAAGGATATGAAAAACGGACAATAATCACCAGGACATTCTTATCCATCACACACCGGTACAGGTAAACCGCTAAATCAGATTGGATGAAATATCCAGAGTAATCTCATAAATATTGTACAAACAGATATTCTTAGACACAAGAAGAACTCAGGCAATCTTAAACTGCAAAAAGCTTACAAACAACGGTTTGTGACAACGGTTTGTGACAAAAAAAAATATAGTGCCAGGATACACCCGAGTCCAGTCAATTGAATTAAGGTTTAACGTCGCGTTCAGCAATATTTCAGCTATATAGCGACTTGACCAATCAGTTGGGCTATCGACAGGAAGCAGTACACTATGAAAGCATAAGGTTGAATTTTGTCCAGTATTTCATTCATCTCAGAGATGAATTTTCTCGGTATTTCATTAACGGACTTGTATATGGCGTATGTATGAGATATAATGTTGGCATGACGCACAAGAAAAGGGAAAAGAGGTAAACACATGGCTTCACAGCTGACTTCAGGGTCATACAAAGCTGTATGGAGAATTGATTTGTTGGCAGGCAATAGTTTGGAAACTTTGGTTTTGACTGTGCATTCCCAGAAGTAACTGCGTGTATTTTCCATTATTCTCATATATGCAGATACAAGCTTCTTGTTTCGATCAAAATAGACAAAGAATGCGCATACTCCGAGTTCTCACCCCAATGTGGTCAGAGGGTGTTACACCGACATTTAAGGGGTTACAAGCTCTAGACACGGAGAATGGTGGAGACGATGAACTTCTATGAACAAAACATTTGTTTCCGTTGAAGGGAGTTTACATTGAATAATAAAACACTTGTTTCCATGGAAGGGAGTTTCCATTGAATATTAAACAGTTGTTTCCGTTGGAGTTTCCATTGAATAATAAAACATTTGTTTCCATTGAAGGAAGTTTCCATTGAATAAGTGAAATTGTCATAATCAAGACTCCATAAATTTCGCACTGATTAGAATTTGTGATTGATGCACTGTTTTCCTGTAAGCCTGGCCGTGTGTTTGTACTTCCTCACGTCATGTGTACACTAATAACAAGGACACAAACTTCAGGGCATTTTCAACTGCAATATAAATATGATGATAAATTTGGATGTCAGATTCCATTTTGGAAGGCGGTCATCATCTTCAAGTATCTTCCGCAGGTATGTGGTACACACAAAACAGTTTTCACAACTTGGAAATTCCGCTGTTCCCGAACCCACACTGTTGCACTACTCGTATGGCCTTTCGAATGACGTCGTTGGCGCTTAACTTTATGAAGACAAGTCACTTTCTGTTAAATTACACGAGCTAGTTTCTATAAAAAGATGCACGTAAATTGTTAAGTTGAAAATAATAGTATCATGGTTAGAATTTAATTGTCCATTCCACACCTAATCAAGAGCCCCTATTGTTAGAGACTGTCCGTTACTTTCCGATGACATTTGTAGCAGAATTTCAGCAGGATGTTTGCTAGCAATATGATCTTTGTAGGTGTCCGGTCTGGTATAAGTTTTCCCGCATATCTCACACTTGTACATGCTCGCTGACGTTTCCGGAAAATGTTTCCGTCGATGGCGGACCATGTTAGTTCTTAGTGTAAATGCCTTTCCGCAGATTTCGCATTTACACGTCAATTTCCTCGGTCGATCTGAAATGACATGAAAAATTTTTAACTTTCGAAAGAAGTGGCAATTCATTTCTAGATAGAATTTGTTTTCTATCATGCAAATCTGGAAGTGATAGATACCCTGCCAATATACATGTACGCATGCATGTCGATATTAAACAAAGAGTCGTGTCCCCGCCGGATTGTCCCCAGTCAGACGAATACTAAAGTACCGGTACTAGTACTCATTTAACATTCAATGTGGAAACAAATAAATAGAATTTGACTTTGAAAAAGTGAGTCAAGATACATGTAAGTCATCTTCAACTTACTTCTGGTAATCGCCAGATGGATACATAGAATTAATTCGAAAAGCCCAGCTAAAAATCTTCAAGAAATATTATAATAAACAATGAATGACCTTGTAAAAATATGTCAAGGTCAGTCAACTTGGGTAGGCTTCAACTTCATCATCTGATCAGTACATGTATGTGTAATATGAATTTGGATACCCTAGCTATAATAATTCAAAAAAATGTTGCAAAAACTAGAATTTGACCGTTTAAATTAGGTTAAGCTCGGTCATTTTCTATGAGCTTGTCCCATCACGAAGTGCAACTGTTGTATGAATTTGGAGAGACTGGCTGTAGTTCTTCAAGAGATGTGTCCACATTGACAATGGACAGATGGAAAGACAGACAGACGACACCGATGATGATAACACATTGGCCAAATTTGGCAGAGATGAAATATCAAATGCGTTTGAGGTGTACTTGGAATTTGATCATATTCCAAATCTCTGAACTGAAATTCACAATTCACTTCTTCCACATTTTCTGGTCTCGGTGACCTTCTGACATCAAAGTAAATAGGGCTGTTCTCTGTCCCATACGCAAGGTCGCATCAAGTTTTGAGCCAATTTTGGACTTGGAACAGGAGATTCTACATTTTTTACAGGTTCTCTGACTGGAGTGAACTTAATCTTTGACCCTTTTGACCTAAACACAAAATAAGGTTCTTCGCCCCATCGGCACGATATACTACATGTTTGGTATCAATTCATAGACTGGAACTGGAGATTTTCCTCTTTTTTTTTTGCAGATTCTCTAGCCGAAGTGACCTTGACCTTTAACCTGGTGACCCACAAAATCAATATACCGAAAGCTATTCCCCAATCATACCTTAGTTAAAATTTTGAGTGAATTGAATTAATATTTTTCAAGTTATCGCGTTAACGGGAAAATGTGACGGACATCCACACACACAGCGATGCTACATGTATATTCCCTGACCGGGGTCCGGCGGGAATAATTACAAGAAAGACAAGGAAGACATAGCGATCATAATATCATTTGAAAGAACACAATTGTTATCTTTCCAGTTTTCAGATAAATATTGACACAGATACAGATTATATTATCTCACTGTAATTTAGGAAACCGGCCCAGTTTGTTTGTTTGTTTTATTGTATCCATCGTATAGTCCCATTCTTGTGAGGGTAAGCTAAATCTTATGACCATTTTAATTTGGCGGTCGTCAATATTTGAGGGAGAGCCACAGGATCAGGGATAGTCACTTGAGGCAGAAAAAGCCGGGGATAGCAGCTCCACAGGTGAACCGGTAAACATAATTGATATTGCATAAGTTGATTTGAACTTTATTCTGAGTTCCTGAAATCTAATCAGCCTCGCGCATACACAAGTTCTATTCCCAGTGCATTAGGTTGGTTAAAAAAAAATTCCTGTTTAGCATCACCGCCCGCCCCCGAAATTTCGTCCGCCCCCCAAAAAATTTTTTTTTTTTTTTTTTGCCTAAAAGTCCGTTTTCGACTCAAATGTCCGTTTCCGAGGCCCAAGTCCGCATTTTGTAGATAGCTGAGTTGCGAAGCGTGGGCGCTTCAAAGTTGCGAAAATGATCATTCATAAAGAATTTCCACATCTATTATCGTACTTGTGGACAACCAACGTTTTGAAAATCTACAATTATGAAGGCAAACAGCAGAGCAGGACGATGGATGCCACCTACTTTCTATTGTCAGTGTATTATGTTCTATCGTCGGTGTATTAGGTTCTATTCCTAGTGTATCTGGTGTACATGCTCACAAGTGTTGTCTTTTCCCGTTTTTTACGCGGACGAGTTTTACGCTGGTATTAACAAAATACGATAAATCTAAGGTCGAAGATAGTTTTTGATGAAATTTAGGGACTAATCCAGGCATTTTTGGGGGACGATGGTGTACTACTGCGAAACCGGGAGAAAACATTCTGCGCAAAACCAATGCGCTGTGGGCTTAAACCATGATAAAATGGCGGCCCGCATGGATTCCGTCAAGAAGCACGATGCGAGTGTGAATTTAGTCTCTCCAACTGCTGTACACAGGAAATAATGAATTATTTCTTCGATAAATAATAAAAGTTAGTCCATTAGATTGATTTTAAGCCTCCCGCGACCATGAAAATGGTCAGTCTTAGGTCAAGGCGCACACTTAAATCATATCAACACCTACTTCGTAGGTCCTGTGACTTTAGTCACACTACTCCTGTTTTGCAAAAGAGAAATGCAATGCAGAGTGCAATTTGCCAGCGTAATGTTCATCATCGAAACTCTTACACCTTGGAGTTCACTCACAATACAAAACCTGACACACAAATGATCGGTTCTACACGAAACCGGAAATCTTTATAGAAACTCTATGATTGTCTGGATTTTCTAGCAATTTTTTCACAGGCCAATGAAAATCCCGTATTTCCTTTTGAAAATTTCAATTGACCAATGAAATGTTTTCAAACTGGACGATCTCCCGTTATGCACTGTAAATTCTATAAACTTTTTCTCGAGTTCTACGACTTTTTAATAAGATCTTAATAAGAGGATTTAAGGGGGTTCACTTTCCGCCCCCCCACCCCACCCAGGCCAGGTTTTGCCTGAAACTCCGTGACTTTTCCGCTTTTTATATTAGGGTCATTTTGAGCCTATTTGCATGACCCCCCCCCCCACCCACCCGAGCAGAGGATTATGGGTGAATTCAAAATGGCGGCCATGTGGGTACCAGAAAAACGATGTTTTCGTCAGACTTCATTTTTTTTTGCTTTTCTGCATGGAAAAGTGGGTAAAATATATTTTATTTCATATCAGATTATTTCTTGCTAATTTATCATGCAGTTTTTTTCGAGGAAAAATCAAAATTAAAATTCGAAAATCCTGACCAAAAAATCGTCCAAAATGCTCTTTTTGAAAATGACGTCACTGTGACGTAATCATGGCGGCTAATTTGGATTTTTCCACATATTCTTGTAGAGCTTGACCCAAAGATATAGTGTGGTAACTTTCAGCCCTCTAGCCTTTGCCATAGCGAAAATATATAGGGAACCCCCTCCCCCCCCCCAGGCTGCGGTTCACCCCAAATCGCCAAGGCCAGATAGGGTTATCGTGTTATGCTATAATTATTATGATTTTGTACATCATTACAGAAAAAGGACATTTATGTGTAGCCAACAGCTGTTCCAATTGGACGACTATTAAAATGAACAAACTATAGTTTTCAAAAATAATATCCTAGAATAGCGTTCAGCAACATTTCAGCTATATAGCGACGATGCCGGGAACAATCTTCTAAAATAATTGGATAATGAGAGTTTTCTTCCGAAATCTGACAAATACCTTATTGATCACCCACGAACATCCAATGAAACGGATTGTTACGCTCATCGGGATGTTTACTAACAAGATGCTCTTTATAGGTGTCCGGCCTGGTATAAGTTTTCCCACAGAACTCGCACTTGTACACGCGTGTGGACGTTTCCGGTAAATGTTTTCGCTGATGACGAACCATATTATTTTTTTGTGTGAAAGACTGTCCACAGATCTCGCATGTAAATGTCGATTTCCTCGACGGATCTGAAACGACAGTAAGAAAACAAAGACGGCAGTTTAGTATTCCGATAATATTTTACCTAAACTATTATAGATCCTTCGGACAGTGATTTGCTCTTTTGACCCCCTCCTATTCTCTGGGATATGACCTTTTATCAACGCGCCACAAAATATTTGCTAGCCCTCATGTAATTTATGCTACATCGCAAGTTTTGAGACTTTTTTTTACATTTCGCCAATCTGAATACCGACGGTCACGGATGTACAAAGGGAAGCAACTTTACCAATGTCACGGCAGAGGGCGTGACTGCTTGGGGGTCAGATCGAAGATTGTTAACATGGTGGATCAAAGGAAATTGGCGCAAAATGGTTTCCAGTTCGATAAATGGGCGGTCAAAATGAAATTAAAACAGATGTACTGCAGAGTGACTATCCTAACATATTGACAGACACACGAGGCGCTCTTGTTGTATGATGTAAGATATATTTCTAGTCCAAATGAATTGAAGAATCTGGTATGTTCTTCTGTGACGTCGATCATTCGCTATGACGTTGCAACAATCCATATTGTGATGACGCCACTCGCGATACCATTGTTGGCGGTCCAAATAACAAACGTCACAAGAGAACGTCCTAATACAAATGTATCAAAATGTATATATTCGTAGCGTCGCAAGCTATCGTATGGCTGCAGGATAAATGTGACCCCCTCTGCACTCCGCCCTCTACCGGTATGTCAGCAAAGTTGTTCCCCTTTACGTATCCGTGACCGTCGGTATTGGACCTGTATGTCACTAACTCTCCTTGTTTGAGTATAAAGGACGTTGCGTCTAACGCAGATTTTCAACTAAAAAATCGGTGATTCTGCAAAATACATGACTTCCTGCCCTGCAATTCGATGATCACATGCCTTGATGTCCTAAATATTCTGAGAATATAACAAAATGCTATATTACAAAATGCAATTATCGAACAATCTCTTCCATACATTGTATTTCATATTTGACACTCCAACCGCACCTCGTGTCTCAGGCCAAAACCTCGCTGAAATGCGCCAGCTCCTTTAGAATTTGACTTCAGAGTTTGACGGCACACTGATGCGTGAGTCTGATGTATAGCTTCTTTGTAGTAGAATTTTATTCGTCAAATTATCAAAGTTCGTCAAATTGTCCATGTTCGTCAGATTGACCATGTTCGTCAAATATCCATGTATTGTCAAATTGTCCATGCTCTCCAAATTCCACGTTCGTCAAAGTGTTCATATTCGTCAAACTGACCATGTCCATATTCGTCGACTTATTCGTGTTCGTCAAATTGTCCATTTTCGTCAAATTTCCCATATTCTTCGAATTGGCCTACTTCGTCCAATTGTCCACGTTCTTCACAATGACCATGTTCGTCGAATTGATCATATTCGTCAAATTGTCCATGTTCGTCAAGTGTTCGTATTCGTCCAATTGTCCATGTTCGTCAAACTGACCATGTTCTTCTTAGGTCCTTGTTCGCAAAACTTTTCATATTCTTCAAATTGACCAGGTCCATGTTCGTCAAATTGTCCATGTTCTCCAAATTATTCATATTCGTAAAATTGTTCATGTTCTTCAAATTGACCATATCTGTCAAACTGATCATGTTCGTCAAATTGTCAGTGTTCAACGAAATATAAAATTTATATGTAATTGTTACATTTTTAAACTAAAACTGACCTTACCGACTAACAAGTGAAGAAATTAAAACAATAGCCCAGTTCTTCCCGCCATAATCACCCACGCAAGCACCCCATACACAAAGATCTCCACTTCTTACGCCTCCACGCTTAAAACTAAAGTGTTGTAAAGTGTTGAAATAACACTTTAAGTGTGTCCACAGGGACTGCACTTTCAAGTGCTGTCCCTGTGGACACACTTAACGGGTTATTGCAACACTTTACGAGTAGGTTTCGACACTTAGTTTTAAGCGTGTCGAAGATCCCAAGCGGGGAGGTCGGGTGGGAACATTACTCTGTCAGTAAGGTAAGTTTTAGTTTAAAAATGTAAAAATTACATATAAATTTTATACATTTTTTACACAGTAAAACTGACCTTAGTGACATATGCGAGAATCCCATAGCAGGACGTAGGGAAGTCAAAGTGACAGTGACTAACTGCGTGAGGATTATGGCGGATGTCAGCATGAGACTTCATGCTGCCCCATAAAGCTTCAAATAAGCATGGACTTCCATAAAGACTCAATAGAAACAGAGTAATATAACGGTATCGTATACGCTGTTACTATAGAAAGCCCTAATCTCCTGGGCTATTAAATCGGCGCTGACATAATGGAAGTTATATACACGTCCCCCCCCCCCTTTTTTTTTTCTCAGAAAAGTGTTTTATGTGGAAACATGTTCTTGCCATTAAAAACCGATAAAAACACACAGGCCTCTAGTGTCTTTGTGTAAACCCGACCCCGGTGATTTGCTGTGCTGTCACAAGGGGTCCCAAAGAGTATAGATCGTTCTTGATGAGTGTCATATCTCTCAAATAGTATGTTGCGAAGGTTGAACACCACTCATGGAAGACCTTCCACTTCCCTTGATAGCATGCTGATGTCGAGGTTCGAGTGGAAGCGACGATTCTTCGTGAAGCTTCCCTAGAAAACCCACTTCTCCAGAGAGCTGATTCCTGAGCACTTACCCAGGGCGTGCAGATGGAATAGATGAGGTTGGTGACTTCATTTGTCGTAGTTTTTCCAAGAGGAAAGAAATTGCCACTAATTCCAGAAGATTCGGGAAACCACGGGCGTGATGGCCACCAGGGGACTACTAGATAGACAACGCACGGATGCGCGCGCACCAACTTCTTTTTTACTACTTTAGTGGCAGGATTGCCGGAGGGCGAGAGCGCCTGTGCTATTGGTCGATCAATCCCTGCGCGACAGTGCATCCAGCTCCCACTGCTTGTGGGTCAGAGTACAGGTGACATGTACAGTGGAAGTTGATGATTTAGGCGAGTGACGAACAGATCTTATCTGTGGGTTTTCCCAAATCTGATGTTTTCTAGACAATGTGTCGGCTAAAACATTCAGATGGCCTGACGTGTCTGGCACGAAGTTCTATTTCGTTTTGCCGACACAGATGGTACAGAATCTCGGTTTGATTTTGTAGATTGGCTGACCGAGTTCCCCCCATCTTGTTTATGCAGGCCACGACAGTTGTGTTGTCCGTGGCTACCAGTACCGACTGACCTCTGAGGTCGTCTATCAATGAGAGTATCGCACGATTGACGGCTATGAACTCAGTACGTTGATGTGCAACAACCTCTCCTGCGTCTAAAAGCCGGATATCGACTTGGATCCCAGATGTGCCCCCCAGCCCTGCATCGAAGCATCCGCGAACAACTGACGAGTTGCTTGAAACGGAAGAAGTGTTACACCAGGCATCACGTTTAGAGGGTCTAGCCACCACGATATGTGATGTCTGACTTCCTCTGTGACAGGAATTATGGGATTCCCGTGCCTGTGTGCCCAATGATGATTTAAATACATCATTAGTGGCCGTAACTGTAATCGGCCTCGTTGAGTGACATCCTGAGTGGATGTCAATAAGCCGATTACTGATGCAAACTGGAGGGCAATTCGGCAAGAATGTCTGATGAATATAGGTATCTCGTGACATATCTTGCGCCAGCGAACTTCCGGTGGCCGAGCAAGGACCAATTTGGTGTCGTAAGCCACACCTAGGAAGCATCGCTGTTGTGACGGTGTTAGCTTCGATTTTTCCTCGTGAATGAGATAACCCAGCAGTTCAAGGATGTGCCATACAAATGTTGTATCACATCGGAATTGTCTGCACAGATTCATGATAATGGAATCGTCTGGGTAGAAATGGTATTTGATACTTCGACTGTGCAGATATGCCGCCACTGGCTGAAATACCCTGGTAAATCCCCAAGGAGAACTGGCTAGACCGAAAGGAAGAACCTGGAATTGGAAACGGCGAGCGCCGACCATAAATCTCAGGTACTTGCGGTAATTTGGATGGATCGGGATATGCAGGTAAGCATCCCGAAGATTCAGTGATGTTAGCCATTCCCTTGGACCAGGGAGGTCTTGATAGACCGCAAGGACTCCATCCGAAAGTGAGGAGGTTTCATCAGGAAGTCCTTGTTCAGCCTGCGTAGATTTATGATCATGCGCATTTTCGGTGTATCCTTCTTTGCACAAGGAAGACCGGTGAATAGAACCCGGGGGACCGGTCGTTGACCGGAAGTTCTATAACTGCATGCTTCTGGATAAGTTTGTCCACAGAGGCCTGTGTTACCAGAAGATGTGCCTTTCATATAGGTATAAGGGAAGGCATTGGAGCAGCAGTAAGGCGTGGATCCATTAACTATTCTAGGGGATAACCGTACCGAAGAGTACAGATTACCCATGGATCCATCCCCAATGTTTGCCAATTCCGCCAAAATTCTTGAAGTCGTCCCCCAACCGGAAGACTGGATTTCGGCAGGACCGGAAGTTGAGGCAATGCGTAGTCCCGCCATGTCATTTGATTGACATGGCCCGAATCGTCACCGGCCCTGCTGCTTTTTGCCATGACCTTTCCCTTTACCTTTATAGTTGGGATTGGTCTGGCCTTGCTGTTGTGGCATGCGACCTGCCGCCTGTGACTTCCCCTTTGGACCAGAAGCGGTCTAGGTTGCTTGGCTGGAGGACCGGAAGCTTCAGCAGAAGCATGTTTAACGGTCCCCGAACCACTCGCTCTAGGGGGAGGATTAGGCCTAGCCTTCTCCACCGTATCACTTAGAGACGGGATAATGCCATTGAATAACAGCGATGATGCTGGCGATTGCTCCTTCAGAGTACGAAGTACCATATCAGGAGCGTAGTTGACCAATGACGGCAGGTAGGCCTGACGTCTCAAGTGGACAACCATCGCAACATTGAACGCGGATAAAGCCATTGCATCAGAATTAGCTTTAGCAGCCACGTTCTGAAGATCTGCCAGTAATTGTAACTCAGGATTACTACTGATTGCTAACTGTGAACGCGACAACCTGCTCAGCACAGAGTTAGCGGGATTGTGACCTTGGATGGAACCTTATTGCCTTTGCATATGTCAGCCTTGCCGAATCATGGATACCATACGATGTAGACATAGGCTTCTCCACAGGGAGTGGAGCCGAAGTAGAAGCTGGTATAAAAAGCACACGTTTACCCGTTCTTGTAATATGTTCCTGCATTGTTTTAGGCTGTGCTAAAATCGTCTCAAGAATGGAACACAATCCATGAATGGCATCTGACACAGGAAGTGACGACGTCTGCTTGGTAAATGTCGACAGAGCCTCACCCATTGTATGAAGGCGAGATGACGTCAGCGGTGGGGGTCGCGACATATTAGTATAGAGATCTTTGAGTACCTCTGAATATGTACGTCTCTCCGGATCATGATCACTATCATAATCCTCATTGGATTGACGTTGCACGACCACCTGACGTCTCGTCGATGGGTTGACCGACAAATCAGTAAGGTCTGACGAAGCTACCGGAAGCTGCATCAGAACCGGAGAGGGAACCGGAGCAGTACCGGAAGCGGAAGTCAGAAGTTGCCGGAACTGATCTAACACAGCCTGCAGTTCCATCCTTTGCAGGATGCCAGCAGACAGGGAGTCACCAAGAACCAGAACTTCCATATTGACTTCTGGACTATTGGAGACCCGCCTATAGGGGATGCAATATGTCTACCCCATTGCATTTCCGGATGAACCGGAAGTCTCCACCCACCGGAAGTCATCACAACGGGCCTCTTTATAGTGGGACCGGAAGAACGAAAAGTCCTAACTGGAAGTCCAGAGGAAACCATACCGGAACCCGGAGGTAACCGGAAATGACTGACTGGAAGCGAGCTATGAGCCTTATATGGGTTTATGACACCAGACTCCGACCCGTTCTCAGTCATATTCCGTTGTGACTGGAACAATGCCAATGTGTTTCTATTAACGCCCTGAGGAGTTAAGTGTGAAATTGGCACTGTTTCTCCAGAACAATAACCTCAACCCCCGGCGCTTGTCAACCCTGAGGTATTCAATTGCGTGAGGCTTAATCCTACCCGGCCTTGTTTGATAACGCCCGTATTACGCAGGGTCGTGAAGTTAACTCCTGGTAGGACCATGGATACATTGTCTCTATATCCACCTGAGGTTCTGTCTGCTGTGCTGAAATCAACAACTTCTGATGCTATGCCAGAAGTTGTTGCAGCACTACTTACCAAGCCTAAGGCTGCCCCCCGGAGCAACAGGGAGTGATGTAATTGGTCCCCGACAAACATAAACCACTGGGATATTCTCAGACGAAGATCCATTAATGGTATCATTCCCAACAGCGCATACGCGTGAACAATCGAAGTCACCACTCCTAACGTGGGGAGTAATAGTGGTCCTCATTTCCGGTTGCATCTCAATCTCCATAGGGGACACACTGGCCGGTAGATCTAATTCCACGGTGACGTCGGTAGACTCTCCCGTACCCTCCTCTAGAACGGAACCCAATACTTTGACCTGTTTCTTCTTACCTGTGGATAAATCAGAAACAATGGTACTAGTGCTTGGCGAAATGCCTATATTTAGCAAAGAACGTAAAGGACCCGTCCAAGGACTGCCAATCGATGCAGGCTTCTTCGCAGTCTCATTTACGATAAAATGGGAGGGCGGAGTCATATTACTAGCCTCTGACACTAAACCAGAGGGAAGGGTACCTGCACTAGACCCGGTCGTTAAACTTTCAAATAAATCATCGGGCCATTGTTGACACTCCTGGCATCTATGGTTACTATCGCAAACAATATGGCCGTGACAGGCAAGAACATGAGATTGATCTAATCAAAACCCCTCGGCTTTCCCCAAGTGATTTTGACCCATGCATGTGTAGTGTGAATTGGGGAAGAGATAGTTCTATGTGGGATGATCAAGATATACCGGTAGTACATTCAGGCATATAGGACAGAAATAGAAAATTATATATCTGCAAAGGGGCATAACTCTGTAAAATATGGGTCGAGGGGAGCCACTTTCGATAGACATCTGACTTAGCACTCTGTAAAATAAGAACCGAGACGAATAAGCTGTACCGAACATGGATCTGCAGATTTAACTTGTACATTCAGCTACAGATAACAAAATTGGAGATTATTACATCCGAAAGGGGCATAACTCCATAAGACGAGATGAGTTATCCTTTGTTGGCTTGTAGAATACAACAAAATAAATAAGTTTCCAAAATATAGTAGCTATACCGAACACAGTTCTGCAGATATAGTTGGTTACATTCAGGCATATAGGACAGAAATAGAAATTAATATATCAGTAAAGGGGCATAACTCTGTAAAGTATGGGCCGAGCGGAGCCACTTTCAATAGGCATCTGACTTAGCACAACTGTAAAATAAGAACCGAGACGAATAAGCTTTACCGAACACGGATCTGCAGATATAACTTGTACATTCAACTACAGATAACAAAATCGGAGATTATTACATCCGAAAGAGGCATAACTCCATAAGCCGAGGCGAGTAATCCTTTGTTGGCTTGTAGAATACAACAATATAAATAAGTTTCCAAAATATAGTAGCTATACCGAACACAGTTCTGCAGATATAGTTGGTTACATTTAGGCATATAGGACAGAAATAGAAATTAATATATCTGTAAAGGGGCAGAACTCTGTAAAATATTGGCCGAGGGAAGCCACTTTCAATAGGCATCTGACTTAGCACTAGATTTTACCGAGGGGTAAAAACTGAATGCAAGTCGGTCGTTGTTTTGGACTTCCCACAGACGCTACAGAACATTGAGGCCATTATTCTTTTTATCGTTAAATACAATCAAGAATAATTCCCAACAAAAATTTGGCCATGACGTTCGTCTGATGGTCCAAACGAAGCTTGTCAATCTTAAATCATTAAGGGAAGGTGCCTAGACGATATATCATTACGAGAACAAATGTCCGGTTTACCGGCGACTCAATAAGTATACTGAAAATCGTGATTTCGCGAGTTCGAGGCCGCGCAAGACTATTCGCTTCAACAAAATGTACTAATCTTATGATGTACATATATTAATGTAATACAAGATCTGAAGTTAGTCACAATTATGATGTATGTACCTTCGGTTACAACATATTAATCGCCTGGGAGATCAGCATCTGACCACCTTGAGTGATGGATTGACCAATGATGGACCGCCGATGAACAATATATATCACAGGGGCTCATTACCATTGTTAATTGAATAATTAGGTTATTTTGTTGAGGAAGCAGGACGAGGGAGTAAATAAAAGCTTACTCCCTCATCCCTCTCCCATCCAATCTACATAAGTAATCAATTAACAATGGTAATGAGCTGAGCTCCTGTGATACATGTCGGCACTGACATATCATGATAACATATATGCAAAGAAAACAACCTATGTAAAACTGAACAGCATTTATTCTTTTGAAAAACATGATTTTGACATGATGAAATTCTGATTGAGCTGACTAAACGTGTTGTTGGGCTAACGCGTTAGGTGTTGCTGACGCAAGATTCCGAGACAAGAGCGCGTAGAAAGTGAAACGCGTTTTTCAGTTCACAGTGTAAGAGTGGCAATACAAGCATCAGATCCGACATTCAGTAGTCAGCAATCGTCCATACTGAATATCCTCGTTCATAGATTTGCATCTACTACCGCTTATGCCAGTGCTAGGGGCCGTGTGGTCATATCATCCAAGTTGCCACATGAACAGGTACAATAAATGCGTACCGGAGATAAAACACATATCACGAATCTTTAGATTCTTGTTATGTGCTTTAGAATAGGTTAACCGGAAGACTATACTGTGAAGCCATGTGGCTCTGTCAGTATGTTGGCACCTCTTCCCACTTCCCTTATATGTGTTGTAATAGTTGAGATATCTCAGCAACACAACATTATTAGCACCAAGATTCAAGCATCAGAACCCCCATTTACTAATCTGACGAGCATAGTCCATACAAAATGTTCTCGTTCATAGTTGAGATATCTTAGCAACACGACACTATTTACACCAAGATTCAAGCAGACATGAAAAAAGATTCAAACACACACAATAACATCATATAAGGAAGTTTATAATATTGCTAGAGACAATGTTAAGAATAATCCAGTTTATACCAGAGAAGTCATCCGTTTTGTAGGTTCCAACTTAATACAGTCGATCATAAACAAACAAACAAGGATTCCAGGTTACAGAAGTAGGACTCGTGTTCATCCCCAACTTGTGTCTACCAAGGGAATTTTAACCTTGTTCTTATGATACCGCTTATGCCGTAAAGTGAACCGAATTTCTCACAAAGACTAATCTTAATAAATTTATATCCCACCAATGCTCTCCAATTGTACATGCCATTTATTTGTATATTAGCCCATGTGAATGTCATGTTTATTGTGAGGTGCATTGATACTGCATTGATGAATGATGGAAAAGCAGCGAGCCAATCACCAGCCTGCACTTGAAGTGAATATTCTGATTGGAGAAGCCGTATAGGTGTTGTCCAGAACATTCAGCGATAGCTTCTGGGGCAGAAGGGGGAATCTCCATGCATAGTCATACATGCAGATAAAGATAGCCTAGGCATAGTCATATATGCAGCGACTAGAGGTGTGGATATTTTGACTTCTATGGTATAGGCCCACCCACTCATTGTTCTTTACGGTATGGATTGTGGCATCTCATTTTTTCAGTCTTGCGCTGTAGATGACGATGGGAGAGGTCTCGAAGCCATGGGTTGAATTTTGTTTGAAAGTTTTGATTACGCATGCGCACAACCCATTCGGTCCATGGATGATATTGATACACAATATTGATACACAAAAAATTAGAAATTTTTAATGATGTCCTGATTTTTCAGTCACACTGACCTTTGACCTCTGACCTAAGGCATCCATTCACCAAAAATTAGAACTGTAGATAGAAAACTATCAATATCACTGATTTCCTGATTTTTAAGCAACAGTGACCTTTGACCTCTGACATGGACCTCAATTTTGGTACGCGACACATCGTCTCCACCTAGTGTATCCACTCACAAAAAAATTGCAACTGTGGATAGAAAACATTCACAGATATAGATCGGACACAAATACTTCAGAGATTTCCTGTTTTTCAGGCCAGTGACCTTTGACCTTCATTTTTGTACACGACACATCGTCTTCCCGTAGGGTATCCACTCACCAAAAACTGGAACTGTAGATAGAAAACTGTCCCAGATATAGACCGGACACGAGGGACGGACAGATGGACGGACACATGGACGAAAACCGCCATCACATAATACGTCTGCCTTTTTGGCGGGCGTATAAAAAGTATTCATTCCACAAAACTGGGAGCATCAAGGTTCCTGTGTGATCTTCGTGGAGACGAGCGAGACGTGCATGGGTCAGAGCAGTTTTTCATGCTTCAAGTAATAGATGAGTGCCAAATTTATTTGATTGCTGCGATCCAATCATACTGGGTCAAAAGGTATTGGACCGAAGAATATTAGGTCGAGCATTTTCGGTTTCTCATTTCGATTCAGGTTTGTTGGGTGAAAATTCATTCCGACCCAAGAATTTTGGATGGAGAGTTTGCCCCAAGAATATATTGAATTGATCTGCCCACTACAATTCTCGTGTCAAACTCTTGACTCCATAGTCTTCAACACAACAACATTGGTTATGTCACGTCTATATCCAATATTGTTGTGTCATGGTTTGTTTTCGGTCAATTTGAACCAAGATTAACAGCTTTCTTGAAGCAAAACGGATCACACTATTCCAAAACTATTGACACAAAGATCTTCGTTCACTTCCACTTAGATTACACGTTTATGCAAATGCTCAATAAACATTATAATATTGCACTAGATATATATGTTCACATTATAAATGAAAAGCCACTGGTTGCAGAAAACCACAACATTCAAATTTGTATGTGAATGGACACTGGAGAATCTGGATTTGGTTGGACTTTTCTGGACGTTTTGGCTTTAAGAGGAAGTTTTTCACCCTCCGTATCCTATACATGTAGTTGTTATGGATCTGGTGTTTATAAACTTATCTGGTAGATTAGGCTAGAAGTTATCAAACTCTGGCTTCAATTTGCTCTGTTTAGCCTTGTATTCCATGAAGAAGATTCCCCGGCTATTATCAAATATGCTGGAGGTTTTGAGACAAATGGAATAGCCAGTTTCTTTTAGATAACGCTCAATGCCATCTCGCAATGTCCTAAAAGAGCTCAGTTTATATTCGCCGCCCTGCGGTGTTTTCACTGTCTTATAAAATTCTGCAAGGTAGTTGTCCAAATCTTTTGGAGCAATCTCGTTGATGTGTCGGTAATCCACGCATGGCGGGTTCCACAACCAGCGCTCAAACACTCCGACCGCGCTGACCATGTTCATCACGGACTGTCTTGGGACTTGGTCAAGATTTTTGATGCGGGATCTTCGATATTCGTTCTCGGACTGCCTGTTGACCCCGAACACCGACATGGGAATATTTGCATGGTCAGTAGTTGGGAAATCCGGAGATTTGGAAGCCGTTGTGGGTAAAGCGTTTTCTTGGGGAGATTGGCTAACTGCACCATTGTCCTGATCAGCTACTGTGTCCAGATACACTGCTGAAGACATAAAGGCGAAAAGTTTGATGGCAAATTTCATAATTCAAGGACTAGTGAACAGAATCCAATGACCCCCGAAACAGTGGCTATAGAGATGAAGTATGGCTGAAGGCAATTAGAATTTCATTCTCTCCCTCTCGCACTCATGAAACTGTTCACCACTAGAACCATGTAACAAGTGCAAATTTTGCATTAAAAAAGTCGGATCGGGGGTGATGGTGCTATGGTCGACCTGATCATATTGGCAGATAGATTGGACACTGAAATAGCTCAGATAGCTTATAGGCGTCGATTCACTTGAAAAAAAAAGTTAAATCGCTGATATTTTTATTTCTTTTACCTCTGAATAGCAGATTAAAGAAAGGCACTATGAATCAGCACTCGAGTAATGAATTTACGTAGTGAACGCTGCACTCGCAAGACCCAGCTTGGCCATCCACGGATGATGGTGGTTCGGGACCAGGCTCCATCAGTTGATTGCAATGGTGAGGCGGGTAGCCTTTACAATGACACTCCAGTGAATACATTTATGACAGATACATAGTCCCATATATATGATAATCATGTCTATAGAAAGAAACTAGGCCCATGGGCATATATAGAATGGTGGTTCAGAAGATAAACGCTGTTGCTTGATTGAGGGTTGGAACAGACACCATCCATCGCAAGTGAACTTTTCTTTGCATAATCTAGATTTTATTGCACTGTACTTCCATTTGTAAATTAGTATTTTATAATTTATGACTCACAGGAAAAATAGTTTTTAACTGATTGTGATATCAGTATGAGTATCATTTTCAGAGACTATCAATTGACTGGCTGCAATAGTAGAAATAGTCAAACTCAAAAGAATAGCTCTTCCGGAGTAGCAGATTTCTTTCCTAGAGTTTCAATTCAAAATAGTTTCTATTTGTTTGAAAAAGCCCCCCAAAAACACACGAAAAACTGGCCATAATACCAAGCTGATCAATATGTAGTGGTACTACTAGTATATATGCACCCGGTACTGGCACTGAATGAAAGTATTAGAGCACATGAGTGCATGAAACAACCAGTGGCAAGACATCCATCTCAGAATATTTCAGTTCTCAGACATGTCAGATAGTATTATTTCTAAATTCAAGTTCAATTGATTCATTAATTTCACTACATACATGTACATATATTCCTAACACCACTGTCACCAGTCCATGTGATGACCTAGTTTTAGCTTGACCCCTTCATTCATCAGAAACTAGACCCAGCATAGATACATGTACAGCCCCCAGAGCTATGGTAGGGCAGCTCTTTACACATGTACATGTTGCCTCCTGAACTGTATTTCTCTGAGCTGAGGTCATTCTTTGGAAGAGTGACCATAACAGGCTTCCATACTTTAGTGCGTATTAATCTGATATCTTGAAGGAAAACAATTAACAGAGTATTATTTAATACAGGTAAGGGATCAAGTACATGCTAAGTGACTATATATAGGCCTACAAAGCCTGCCAACCACTGAAGGAAAACTATTCTGGTCTGAGAAAGAATAAACAATTTGGAACTATTTTTATACGTGTACTTCGGACAACCCTAAAATCAGAAATTTTCTAGATTCCATAATAAAGGTGAGACAACTCACCTTTCTAAAAATCGACACTTTGATCGAAAGTGCTGGCAGTCGACAGTTTTTTCAGAACGGCGGGTCATTGTGCTTGTAATTAAACTGATGTAGTCGCGTGTATGGCGTGGATGATCTGCAAAGCTATCTCGTAACAAAACCAATGAATGCGAATATAACTTAACCATGATTGGAATGTTGATCAAGTTATTCGAATGCAACGTGGCTGGAATACAAATCATCTCAGAGAAAAATTTGGGTTCTTGTGAGGTTTTAGAATTATGCAGTCATTGCATTCGCCTGTGGGGTCATAGGACATGTAAGACTTCTTCATCGGCATCTTTTCTCATCTCCCTTGTTATGCTGCTTTTATTTCTCTATTAACACACTAGTGTATACGAACTTCTTCGTTTGGGGCGACTCCTTACCAAATTGTAAATTCTATATCCAAGTTACGTCATTGATACCAAGATAATGTATATACATCAGGGTTTCACACACGTCGTGTTTTGACACCGGTATTCGGTGTCAAAACTCCCGTAAAAACTCAATTTTGCCACCAAAAAACTGAAGTCTGAGTGTTTTAGAAGGGAAAAACTGAAATTTTGGGAAAAAACTGAAGTCTCCAAGGCCAATACTTCGTAATTTCTTAATTTATAATCGAAAGATATTGCGGACAAACAATCGGGAAATGGGAAATACCAGAAAAATAGGTCGGCATCTTCGGTCATTTCCGTGTGATTCGGTACCGCTCAGTCAATGCCTGCCGCATTCTCAAAGAGAGCCGTGTCTACCCGCGGGAGACCAAAGCGACTCTCATGTAAACTGGTGACATTTTTGAATCTCCAATCTCAAAGCGAGGCAGCATGACATCATTCTCAAAGCGAGCCGTGTCTACCAGCGAACTACTTCCTGTATTAGATAACTCGCTTTCACGGCCAAGTATA
>JAVTVY010053375.1:0-26776 GCA_036873755.1 Hanleya hanleyi
TTGCAGAAATTTTGTAAACGCTTTATTATGAATAAGTTAATTTTCACAGATAATATTTTGAATCATCGATTTTAACGGGAATTAAAAACAAAATCGTCACCTGTTAGGAAACTAATTTAATTCAAGAAAAGCAGACTGCACTATTCTTCGAAACACACAGCAGACATGAGTAACTACACATATCTCAACTCATTCGTACATGTATGTGAATTCTCCTTTATATTATAATAGAAATGAACTCATTTTTCTCATACCAGGCGTGACTGGCATGCCAAGTGACACAAGGCGGGACAATGAGGAGATGAGCGATACAGACACAGATAGTGAGATGGTATATCCAACACACGATCCACGTGGTAAGTATACAGGCATTATTTGAAGTGTTTGTAACTAGTTTAGATTAACAGTGGGTCTTCCTTAAACATTTATGTACAGCCGTAGGTTGGCATTTCTATTACCATTGCAATAGTGATGCTATTTATGGCAATATACATGCCTATATAAAGCCTAAATAATTTCGGGGGCGGACAGATTAAGACGTTTAGGAAATTAAGCCATTTTGTCGTTGGGCTAGGTTAAGGAAATTGGTCACTCACTATTTCATTTCTAACCCATACTTCATGACGAGATCACGAGACAATGCATACAACAATGGTTGTTGCATTCGTAGGAAATTCGAGACTGTGACAGAACAGTGAAATTCTGGCAAATCCGATTGATACTTGAGCATTTCATTCGACGGGGTTCCTGAATCTTCGAAGGAATTACTGTTTTCTTAAGCTTACATGTAGGTCAACAATCTACCTGTGTTGGAATTCGAATAGTTAACCATTTCAGATGATCTATCATTAATCTATGCAAATTCCTGGGAACGTCGATGCGAATGAACAGCGGATATGTGTTACCTTGGGTTTGAATCAGGGGAGTTAGGTGGTTGTGGCTTGACCTAAAAAAATGTTTTCACACCATGATGTCTAGCGGATAGCCCAACAACGTGTTAAAAGGGGATGCGAGTAGAGGTGATTTTTTTAATAGCCCGATTTCTTCGCAGCAAGAGCTTATGAGTAGCATAACATGACGTTTTGCATTTATAAGTGACGTTCGACGTGGAAGAGCAGCATACCGAATAAATACAGACTGATAACAATGTCGTCACAGGCATTTATTAATTTCGAAAAGATTTCCCCCCAATAGGTTTCTGGAAAGAAAATCGCTTTTCATTCCCATTGACGTTCTCAGAAATTTGCACAGGTGAATGACGGGTTGTCTGAAATGGTCCACTATTCGAACTCCAATACAGGTAGATTGTCGACCAAAGCTCAAGAAAACAGGTAATCATTCGGAGATTCACGAACCGTCGATAGAAATACTTCAAAATCAACCTGATCCACTAGAACTACACTGTTCTGTTAAAGTTTCGAATTTCTTACCAAAGCACTAACCATTGTGGTCGAGGCTGTGCAATAACCAAGTCTGAAGGCAACAATGGTTCTAGATGCAGGACTTTTCGGCTACTCAAACGCTTGGACAATGCATTAATTCTCATACAAAGTATCAACCCTATTTCTAGTGCTGATATATATATTTTTTAATTTACATAGGTTGACCTTTATATAATGCGCTTGGCAAAAACGTAAAGAAATTGGGGGGTCATCATTCTCGTTTGCAGCGTGATGATAATTCGATTTATTGGAAAATGCCGCTCTTTGGTGAAATCGGAAAAATAAGAACATTATAAGGTCTTAAAGGAAATAATTTCAACTACTACGATTTTTTAACGACCAGTTAGCCCTGTTATAGCAAATAATGTGAGATTTCATCGACTTTAGCCCGCTCACGTGTTGCGTATTTCACCGTCACAAGCTATGAAGCTCAGCAAAACATATTATTTATTGTTGTCATTATTTAGAGAGGCCATTATTCCTTGAATGCATTACGGTTCAAAATATACCAAAGTCTATGGTGTCATCATATTATTATTTAATATAACACGAATTAAAACACCCCACTTCCCATCTTTTAGCACCCCTGTGCGCCGCCTGGCGTCAATTGGTGCAATCTGCGTTTCCGTAATTATGTCGGCATCGATTGTTATCAAAATAATGCAACTTTGGACATTCAGGTATATTTCCTATATTTTTACGCAAGTTCAATCTCAAGATTAAAGAAATAGTCCGTTAGAATGAATGAGAAAAGCTAAATCCTTTCATGCATTTGGAATTCTGATGACGTCGTTAATTTAGGGAAAGTGTCCTGATAACTGGATGCCATGGAAAGTATATTCAATATCTATGAATCTGAGTGGGTTCTTCTGATGGTATACGATGACTGTGAATGTTTCGCAGATCTTTGCGTGATGCTCTTAAATTATCCGCGAAGATATAATGTGGACATGAAGACATTTGTGAAATCTGTTTGGACTAATGGTACCATAATTCCGGCAAAATATCATAGTTGCTTGATAATCATGCACGTTTATAATATTGGCACCATTTCTTGGAATTTCTTCTTAGGAGAAATCTTCGTGCGATAAGCTGAGTTAGCCGATCATTCAGGTTGTATCACTTTCCTGAAGTCGTCGACAAATGCCACTCTAACAAAGAGTTTGCCATTGGACGTCATGACGTCACAAGAAAACTCTATCAGTTATATACAAAACGCATTGCTGAAACATATATGCGCATAAATCTGAGCAGACGTCACGATTTGTGAGTGATCAACTTTCTTAAGTTACTCTAGTGTCTCTGGTGATCAACCGTGAAAAATTATGATTTGTTTCGGCTGTAGTACAAGTCTTGTGGAAAACCCATGAACAGCAAATTCCGTTATAGTTGTTCACTGTGATCGGATTTTTTCGTTGAAAAGCTTTCATGTTTTGTCCATTTAACTCAAATGCTGAATAATCTCTATGTTGCCGGTGTATATGCTTTACAACTCATAATATCATACCACTGCATAGTGATCGGAACTCCATGAGGGTTCAGAATCCCTAAGACTAGCTATAGTCATAGATGTTGGTAGTATTGCATCTGGATATAGTCAATGTAAGTTCAAAACACTTTGATGAAATGTGTTGTGTTACAAACTGGATCACTCACTGGTCGATATCTAATAATTGTGTCACCGTAACAAGAAGCATACCGATGTGCTCTTTCAAGAAATAAAGCTAGGACACAACACGACTGATAAGACGGTATTGCCTACAACACATCAATGGAAATCTGACTCAGTTTGTGTGTTACCACGAACTAGGTCATAGACTAAATAGCATTGTAAACAAAGCCGCCACCGGCAATCATGGGTTCCAAGTGTAACAAGCAGTCAGAGGATGCCAGGTCCCCCGCCGAAATGGCAGCAATATTCTTAAGCGTTGTTGGTCTCGGGGAATATATATGAGGGAGGCAACTGCTACTTCATAGGCGTTGTAAGCGGAACGGTCTTTCCCCTCCTCAAGTTTTGAGATCAACTCAGAATGGCTGACTGAATGTTGAATGCTGCTGTAATATAGTTTCTACACAGTGAAGTACAGAAATTATGTAACCAAGATGCAACCCCAAGCGACATATCATAGCATATTATCTGCAAACCATCGCTATATAGCTGAAATATTGCTGAATGCGACGTTAAACCCTAATTCTCTCTCCTATCTGCAAACCAAATTTGACGGGAATCTGAAGGCGTCCTCAACCTATTGCCCGGAATACAAATTTAGATTTTGACAGAAGGTGGCGCCACCTGTCGGCGAAACGCAATCCCAGACGACATCTCATGTCATGGGATCGGCATACGAACTTTGGGAAGAATCTGATGAACAATTGTCAAATTATTGCCCGAAAATAGATTTCGGATTTTTCCACCAGGTAACGCCACCTGTCGGCAGCAGCAGGTGAAATACAATCCCAAGCGACATCTCAATCGTATCGGCATACGAGCTTTGGGAAGAATCAGATGAGCAGTTGTCAAATTATTGCCCGAAAACAAATTCAGGATTTTTCCACCAGTTGGCGCCACCTGGCATGAAATCTGCATACCAAATTTGAGAAGAATCCGAGGAGGGTCATCCTCAAGTTATTTTCCGGAAACAAATTTAGGATCCCAAGCGACATCTCGTGGCATGATATTTGTATACCAAACTTGAGAAGAACCCGATGAGTGTCATTCTCAAGTTATTGTCCGGAAATCAAATTGAGATTTTGACACCAGGTGGCGCCACCTGAAGGCGAAAGTGGGCGAAATGCAATCTCAGGTGACATCTTATGTCATGGTATATTCAGACCACATTTGAGAAGAATCCGATGAGCGGTTCTCAAATTATTACCCGGAAACAAATTTGGTAACTTGCCACCAGGTGAAACCACCTCTAAGTGCAAGTGAGCGAAAGGCAATCCCAAGCAACATCTCCTGGTATGGTACATGCATGCTAAATTTGAAGAGAATCGGATGAGCAGTTCTCAAGTTATTGCCTGGAAACAAATTTCCGAGTTTGCCACCAGGTGGCACCACCTATAGGCGGTAGCGGGTGAAAGGCAACCCTAAGCAAAATCTCATGACAAGGTATATGCATACCGAATTCGAAAAGAATGCGATGAGCAGTTCTCAGGTTGCTGAAAAGCAATAGCAGCCGACGTCTTGTCGCAAGGAATGCGTATGCTGAATTTCGGGAGAATCCGACAAAGCGTTTGGACGTTATCGCTTGCGAAAAATTTAAACGGACGTCCACGGACACAAAGAAGCAAGAGCCGTTTTGACCCAGTGGCGTCACCTTCAGGCAGATGTTGCTGAAATGCAATACCAACTGGCGTCTTGTCGCAAGGAATGCATATGCCGAATTTCGGAAGAATCCAATAAAGCATTTGGAAGTTATCGCTTGCGGAAAATTCAAAAAGACATCCACGGACATCCACGGACACAAAGAAGCCCGAACCATTTTAAAGTCCCCGGCCGCGTTGCGGCGGGGGACAATAAGTTTCCAAAACGCAGTAGCTGTATCAAACACAGTTCTGCAGATATCGTTGGTTACATTCAAGCATGTATCACACAATCAGATAGGCGTCTGACTAATAACTAGAAAAATAAGTTTTCAAAATTTAGTCACTGTATCTCAAGCAGTTTTGCCTAAAATGAGGTAATGGATGGACGGACATACATGTACATGATGATGACAATACACCGAGGCCAAAATGGCTGAGTGGTAAAAATGGAAATATTCATCAAATAATTGGGAAGAAGGGCAGCATAAATGGTCCTACCAAATGGTCTCCACACCCCATATTTTTTATACCAAATTGTTTTAGGATGGTACATGTATATTTGACATTTGTGAACTGTTTTAGGGACTGCTCAAAGACTGAATTTTGGAAATGGCAAAGGCCGCGATCTAATGATCTGTGACGTCTGATAACGATCGATCGTAGCGATGGTTCTAGGCAACATTTTTAGTGTAACGCCAACAACGTCAAAAAGAATGCTTTGTTGTGCGAAGTATGTCACAATACGATGTCCTACAACGATGCTGAATATGATGCTGTCATAATCCGACTTTGACATCATGGGTCAGAGGTTATAGCTTCAATATGTTTTTACCATATATGTTTTATTTTGTTAAAATATCCACTTTTAATGCCATTTTTTCCTAGGAAAAATATGAACTTTTTCACAAAACTGCTCCATGTATTTGGTAGGACCTTTAATAAATGACAGAAATATGTGAATCACAAACACCTGGATATAAGCCTACTGTAACTGCATATAAGAAGCATATTCATATTTTCCGTTGGGGTAAATGCTGGAAGCTATAGTTTATCGCAAACGTCTACATATGCTCAACACGTTCATTTGAATGAAAAGACAGGGAAAAGCGCCTGACATAAACAGACATCACAGTAAATTTCAAATGTCTGGCCAATGTGCTTGACGTGATGTACCCATTTGATGCAAAATTGAACCACCCCGCAAGCTATGATGTAAGACCCCGCAAGCTATGATGTAAGACCCCGCAAGCTATGATGTAAGACCCCGCAAGCTATGATTTAAGCCTTTTGGCGATACATATTGCGATACATTGGCGATACATATTTGGCGATATATATCGCATGCTGATAGCGAAATACGAGCGCAGCGTGCAAGATCTATGGCGTTACGTTTCGTAACTTGTGTCTAATTCCGCTTAATTTGGCGCCAATACTGTTATATGTAATATGGAATGGGTCTTTGGATTATGGGCGCGGATATTCTTTAATGGACGACGGCTGAATTATGAATGACGGACCAGACGCTTGTAATTTGGAATATATTACACGGGCGAATCATAGTTTAGGAGATAGATGGTGGGGCTGTGAGCCCTGAGGGTAGTAACCTATTCGCAGGCATATAGCTGCATCATATGAGCATGTAATGTTATAAGCTGTGAGAATATGTCCCAGGGTCAATTACAGCTTAAAAGTTAGAGCATCGACAGACACTTCTAATTTGGATTAAATTTCAATAACTGTGGCCAAAAAGCTGAGAATATGCGAAAGTGGAGCTCAGAGTAGTCCCTAAAGCTGTTTTATCATGGTAAATGTACATTTTGTTTGTTGAAAGCTTTAACAAGCAGCCAGAGGATGCTAGGTCCCCTGTCAAAATGGCAGCAATATTTATAAGCGTTGATGGTCTCAGGGGATATACATGAGGGTGGCAACTGCTACTTCATAGGCACAAGAAGCAGAAGGGTTTTTCCATCTCCCCAGGTTTTGAGATCAACTCAGAATGACTGACTGAATGTTGATTGCTGCTGTAATATAGTTTCCACATGGTGTAGCACGAAAATTATGTAATCGAAATGCAACCCCAAACGACATATCATGGCATATTTATCTGCAAACCAGATTTGACCAGAATCTGAAGACGTCCTCAACCTATTGCCCGGAAAACAAATTTAGACTTTGCCACCATGTTTCACCACCTGTAGGTGCAAGCGGGCAAGACGCAATCCCAAACGACATCTCATGGCCTGGTATCGGCATACGAACTTTGACAAGGATCTGAAGAAGGGTCCTAAAGTTATTACCCAGAAACCTAAATTTAGATTTTGCCACCACCTGTAAGCGGAATTGTGCGAAACACAATCACAAGTGACATCTTATGGGATATGAATACCAAATTTGAGAAGAATCTGTTGAACAATTGTCAAATTATTGCCCGGAAAAAAAATAAAGATGTTTCCACCAGGAGGCGCCACCTGTAGGCAGAAGCGGACGAAACACAATCCCAAGTTACTTCTGATGTCATGGTATCTGCGTACCAAATTTGAGAAGAATCCGACGAGGGTCCTCAAGTTAGTGGTCGCAAACCAAATTTAGACTTTGTTACCAGGTGGCACCACCTCTAGGCGCACGTGGGCGAAATGTAATCTCAAGCGACATCTTATGTCATGGTACATTCATACCAAATTTAAGAAGAATCCGATCGCCGGTTCTCAAGTTATTACCCGGAAACAACTTTGTGATTTTGTCACCAGGTGGCGTCACATGTGAGTGCAAGTGAGCGAAGGGCAATCCCAAGCAACATCTCCTGGCATGGTACATGCATGCTAAATTTGAGGAGAATCCGATGGGCAGTTCTCAAGTTATTGTCTGGAAACAAATTTCCGATTTTGCCAATTTGAGAAGAATCCGATGAGCGTTTTAGTCAGATGGCCAGGTGGTGAAATCGCGTTCCCCTAACCATTTTCCCCTGAATATCTACAACCTGTTTTAATATGTCAAGGACAGCTATGTACACTTGTTCTGACCGGTTGTCAGTTCCTAGGTGTGTGCATTGGATTTTTATGGCAATAAACGTACAAATCTCAACAGAAAATACTCAGATTTAGAAAATATTTTTAACTCTAATATTTTTCACTGAAAATCCACAAACATTGCACCGAATTATGCATATTTATCACAGGTAACACCCCAATACCGAATGGCACAAGGTCCGTCAACGGTGTTCAAGTATGCACCAATAACATATCGAAAACCGACCAAAAATCACATTTTTCATTATTTGTATTGGAACATTATTGGTGAACCTGTCACGACTATTATACTCAGATACATAACACAGATATTACTATTTACCCCAATTATTAGGTTTCACAATGAAGTATTTTCCATTCATATAACCTATCTAATGCCTGAGCAATTAGCAAAAAATTACCTCACCCCCATAAATCAGATTCCCTCACCAAATTCAGCATATTTACTGTTAATCATCGACGCACTTTTCTTTCGAACAGTTTTGTCCGAAATGTTGAAACGCATATAATTTTGTCTTCAGCTAAGTCTGTTTGGTCAGAGTGCTGTAAATTTTTGACACCACAGCGAAGTGTATTCTCGTCGTAGGGTTATATCAGCAGATAAATTGACATATTATCTTTCAAACTACCATAATAAACCTTCATTGACAATGCGCATCTTAATGCCTCTGTCTTTGGGCAAAACTATACCCCGACACCCAAGTTTCAATTGCACACCCATATTAGTATCGTTATTGCTTATAGCGGACAGTCTCTTCCCGTGAACCATTTCTCGAGAATCTTGTAACAGTGATTAATTTGTCCTTAAATAAGGTCGTTTGAATTTTACAGTAAATGTTTTCTTGGCATCACACCCAAATGCTTTCCCCATAGGGATACATCAAATATCCTAGCTATTATTCAGTATCTGAGTCATTGTCATCAGCCGTTGTGTGCGGATTGTTCGGATTTAGACAGAACATCGGACAGATACATCCCAATCAGCACTGCAACTACTTCTGGACAATTGTATGGAGAGATGTCCATATACACAACCACTTTCTCGAGATGTTCTGACCCTACACCTGCCTGAGTATAGGAGTTATTATAACATCACTATATGTACTAACATGTACCTCAGAGCATTTGTTTCCGATAATTTCGGGAATATATCTTATGTATATCCCAGGCATAACTCTCATCAGGGGCCAAGCCTAATCATGAACATCGTTAACTATTCACGATATATACTCTCATATTCTTGTAGTGATGCCGGTATTACCCGCGGGGTGAAATCTTATATTATTTTTGATTTACACGCCTGTTCTTCTTCGTTACTCTTGACCGTGCTGCACACGTTGTGTAATCGTCTTTAATTTCAATTCTCACATGTCTTGTTTTTCTCTTCTTTCTTGCTGACGGTTCCTGTCAAGTCCAATTGTATTTTAGCAATATACTTCATGGGCTGGCACGATCCCGGCATGGTCATCAGGCGAATCAGATTATGCGTCGAAAACATCTAGCTCAACAATCGGGTCTGATAGCATATTCTTACTATTTCTCAATTCAGGTGTCGGAACATGGATCTCACTTAAAGAGATATTCAATACGGTACATTTCAGGATGTCAGCCGCTGTCTGCATTCCGTATCTCAACGGTAGTAGCCTGTGGGAACATCTAGCGCTGTCGCAAGCCGTCAGTTGAATGATGAAACTCCAGGTGGAAGGACCCAATAATCTAATTGGTTATAACAAATCGCCTGTCACCCGTTGATTAGCACAGAATCACTCTGACTGATTGGTTGAACTACTGGCAGCTGCTCGGTTATTTTGACACCCACTGCAGAAGTCATTGTATGTTACAATCCTCTCAAGCTCAATGTGTAGATGTATACGTGAGCCAGCGTGTCGTATCAACGTATATATTGTCGAAGCTCAATATATAAACACCTGCACCCCCCTCTGATGTTACAACTGGTCTACCTCTTCACGACGGGTACACACGTGGTCATAATGAGAGTATACTAGACCTTGTTGACAACAGCCAGCTTCACATCTCCTAATGGAGAATGACAAAACATGGTTGAATGAGAGATAAATAAATGTTGTTTCGGATATTTATTTATCTCTCATTCAACCATGTTTTGCCATTCTCCATCACTATGACCACGTGCGTTCCAGTCGTGAAAAGGTAGACCAGTTGTAACATCAGATTGGGGTGAAGGTGTTTATATATTGAGCTTCGACAATATATACGTTAATACGACACGCTGCCCCACGTATACGTCTACACGCTGAGCTTGAGAGGATTGTAACATACAATGCCTTCTGCAGCGGGCGTTAAAATAACCAATCAGCTGCCATTACTTCAATCAATCAGTCAGAGCGATTCTGTGCCAATCAACGGGTGACCGGCGATTTGTTATAACCAATTAGATTATTGGGTCCTTCCACCTGGCGTTTCATCATTCAACTGACGGCTTGCGACAGTTTTCTTACATTGCATCCCGTAGATACATTAGAACACTCTGAACTGTTCACACTTTTTAACCACGCCGAGTGGCTATAAAAAGACACATAACGTGATAGTCAGAGTGAAAATGCGTCACAGTTATGAATGATTTTGTGAAACTAGTAGTTTTTTGGCAAATTTATTCGAAATACCCGCACCGATAACTCATGCACACACTTGCAAGCTGACAACCGGTCAGAAAAGATGCATAGTGATCCTTTTTATGCAATAGAAATGGTTGTACGTATGCAGGAGAAAATGTTTACGGGGCGCTAAACTAAGCCACTTGTTCACATTGGGCCATCTGACTATTTCTCATGTTATTACCCAGAAAGGTAGTTTATTTCAAAGGAATCCGATCAAGTGTTCCTAAGTTATCGCTTGCAGCACGGATGAATGGAATGAACCCTAGTGGCGCCACCTCCGGGCGGATTTTTCTGAAACGCAACACCAACCGACGTTTTGTCGCAAGCAATGCATTTGCCGAATTTCGGAGGAATCCGACAAGTCGTTCGAAAGTAATCCCTTGCGAAGGATTTGAACGGGCATCCACGCATATGCACAGAAGATTGGAACAACACTCAGTGGTGCCACCTACAGGCGGATCTTGCTGAAACGCAGATAAATGCAGATGCCAAATTTCGGAGGAATCCGACAAAGCATTTGGAAGTTATCGCTTGTGAAGTATTTGAACAGACATATACGGACATACACGGACGTACACGGACATCCACGGACACAAAGAAGCAAGAACCATTTTAAAGTCCCCGGCCTCGTTGCGGCGGAAAGTCCCCGGCCGCGTTGCGGCGGGGGACGAAAAGTTATGACCTTTTTGGTACCCGTTCGGATAATTCCCGACTTTGGACCACTTTGTTCTTCATAATCTTGTCGAGTAACCTGCATATAAGCTTTGATAAACCGTCGAGACACGGTGAAACTTGTTAGCCAGAAATCAAATCAGTTGATTCCGTCATGATTTTTTAACAATATTATATTTGCCGCACACAAAGGCAATTTCGCTGCATTTATTTACTGTATGCACGAACTCATTTTTAGACGAAGATCACGGGCAAAACGGACACGTAACAGTAATACCTACCACAACGGACGTGCTAATATCAATCACAACGCACGTGTTAATATCATAAACAACAGCGGACGTACTGGCATCACTAACAACAACAGAAGTAACAACTATACCAGGATCAGTGCAAGTTCCAACCCTGACAACGAACACAGCCGAGGAAATGCTAGCAACAATAGTAATAGTAACAAAAACAACGGTTCCCGACGTATCAGCTAGCACCAATTACTACGGTAACGGAGATAACGGACATGTGGTTCGCCGTTCATCAAATCTCATTTCTTGATGTTTTGTTAAAAAGAGAAGGCAAGAAAATCAAAATCGATATCTTCTACAAAGCGACCAACACAAAACAGTATTTGTCTTATACCTCATGCCATCCTCGTCAAACAAAGAACCAGGTTCCCTTCACACTTGCGAGGAGAATATGTACTATTGTTACTGAGTGTGACCTACGAATTGAACGCCTGAATGAACTCAACTGTTCTCGAGAGCGAGAAATTATCCAGAGGGTGTTGTAAACAAAGGCATTGACAAAGCACTGTCTATTGATATACAGGACTTGAGAAAATCTACAGCAGACAGCCCAAATCAAAATTTAATCACTTTTATCAACACTTTCAATCCCAATAATGTCAATTGTTTCCCTGTTATTAAGGATAATCTTAACCTACTAACAAAGGACTCCGGAAAGCTTTTACTGGGGTTCAAGTTATAAACAGAGAACGACAGGCACCCAATCTTAAAAAAACTTCTGAAATCTGCCAAATTCACACCAAATAATCAAACGTTCTCAGTATCTGAATGTGGAAAACCGACATGCAAGTGCTGTACAAACATTATTGTTGGGTCAACTTTTCTGTTTCGCCATACGAACACAAATTTCAAGATTAATGGCAGTATGAGCTGCAATTTACAAAATTTACTATGTTATTGCATGCAATGGATGTGACAAACATACGTTGGCGAAACGGGAGATGTACTCAGAAATAGAGTAAGGGTCCATCGACAACAGATCAACACACCTTCATTAAGGCATCTTAAGGTTAGAAAACATATTGTAGAATGTGCCAGAGATCTTGAAACGAATTTTAGTATTTTTCTGTTTTATAAAATGAAACCCGATGATACAGTCAGGCGACAGGCAAAGGAACAGTACTTCATTCAGATGTTCAAATGTGAATTAAACTGTTAATAATACATATAAACGGGGGGTGTACTCAGAACTGGAACATATGGCAACATAATACCTTTATTGATATATGAACCGTAGAATTGAAACATTTTATTATTTCTCTTATACATGCATCGACTGAAAAAGGACAACTGTCGGTAAAAATTAACCATGTATTTATCAAGTCTGGACTTGTCGGGCAATACTGCCCCAAAGGACATCTAATGTTCAACTTCATCGCATTGCAGCTAATTGTTTAGTTTTTGTTCTATAGTATATATCATTGTCGGATTAACTGGGTTACCTTTTGTCTACTCCATTGTATTGTAAATATGTGTCTCCAATTTGTATATAAAAATGTGTTTTAACATGTTTAACTGCAAGGCAACTATATGTATATATAGACTAACATATGAATAAATATATTATTGCTATTGAAAAGTCCATAAAATGGACGAATCCGGTTTAGCAGTACAATATACCGTTTAAGCTCAAAACTCTACATTTTGTGTAGTTTTATTTCTTATATATGTATATACACTTCTATATCGGTTCTAATCAACAGATGGTGATGACAAACAAGAGGAGAAGCGGGGGATTGGAGACTTATTCAAGCTGTCGGCTGACGCAATATCGGCCGCTTCGGACGCTATATCTGCGGGAACGTCTTTGGTTGGGACGAGCTTGCAAGCGTTGATGGGTACTGGCCATAGCATTGTATGCGGGCTAGAAATAGATAACTACAGCAAGTGGCTGCTCTCGGACGCCCAAACCTACCCCAATGCTGGATATGTCAGCACCCCTGCTAGAGCTATTCAACCGGGTAAACGCGAGGCTATGGTCGTACACAAAGGCGGCGGGGCAACTGGAACATATGGCACTGTCTCCTGGCTTGTCAATAATAATAATAATCAACGCATAATTGTTATGTGGTCCGCTCCCTACAGTTTCGATTTCCACTCTAACTGGTTGGCGATTGGCATAATTCAGGATGGTTCTGAAGGTGCACATTGGTTCGACAAGATGTATAACGAAGACGGGACGTTTGAGCGTGGGGAGTACTACTACCACTCCAGATCAATGGATTACTGCGACGAAAACATGTGTCTCACTGGAACCATGGGTACTAGCCACAAGCCACAAGTCCTGCTTGCATTTTACCCCACGAGCGTGGACGACTTGGCCCATGACGTTAAGACGTTGATTGATTGATTTCGATTAATTGATCTTTATTCACCAATATATAATCGTAATTTACACTCCAATGAAATATGATCATAGAAGAAAAAAAGAACAAGGAGAGGCTATGTTTGATCACATAAGCTATTGGCGGGAATAAAAACCCATGGGGTTTGTTCTATCCCACAATAATTCAGAGGGTTACACATTAACATAGCATTGAGAAAACAGACTTTCATGGTGAATAGATCTTAAATTTGCTGCAATGTGGAACTTGTCTACATGCTGATCGTTGACTTGAGCTCAGTAAACATTAAATATGACGGTACGTTAAATAATAACACATGGTGTTTGATATTTCAATTTGTTTTGCTGTGAACATACTAAACATACCCAGGGCGGCTCCCCCAGTCTGGGTATGATGTAATATTGGGGATAATAAACTGTATAAACATTGCTGAACTTGTTGTTATTCACGACAACCGCTTTCCGCAATACTTGGATGAAATATATACCCCGATCTGATATAGTGCCCTTGAACACTTTCGAAACTTCCCTTTAGGCACCGTTTCCAATTATCGTTCGCGAATGAATCGTTTATTTCGTCAAATTTTCTCGAAGTCGCTATTTTCCAAGGCGCGAGGGAATGGTTTTTTTTCTTCAAAATAAACGATTCATTCGCGATCGCTGTTCGAATGGTTTTTTTTTTCTGTTGGCAATCGTTTTTCAATCGAGAAAATTCTCGCGAATAAAAAGCGATATCGCGATTCAATCGCTTTTTAATCGAGAAAATATAAACGATTGAAAAAAAACGATTGAGGATTATAGCCGAAAGTAGTACGCCATTGGTTCAGCCTGACTGACCCGCATACACGTTCGAGTTTCTAACACTTCAGTCAGACTATATAAAGTTCGATCATTTTTTCTTCCTCCTTTTCCATTCCTTGCCTAGTGTAAAACTATAGCGTGTTTCTGTACAGTTGGCGGTTATATAGATACGATGGGGATATTGAAAGAAATTGAAAAAAAATATCTATATATATATACATAGGAATAATGGTTATGCATATAATTATAACTTCATATTTACATATATTTTGTACGAGACACAGGCCCGGATATGGTCAGATTGGGTCATTTGCACTTGCAATTTCGTCTATTATTTGGGTATTTCTGTGTTTTAAAGCTGGTATTATTCCAGATTTCTTGCGTAGTATTTTTCGTGAACGTTTTTGGCATCTGTGCGGGCTGAAATTTTGAGTTGATTCATCAGATTTTCGCTGTACGCGTGGTTTTTTGTCCTACGATCACCATTTTCCTTGTGTAGATAGATGGCGCTGTATTGAATATAACATTGTCATACGGGGCTTTTGAGTCTTCGCAAGCACTTAATTATTAATATATAGCGCGGGCTATTTGTAAAAATTTTCACAACTGGTTAATCCAGTAAGAGATGAAATTATATAATATTCAGTTGGTTTTTGGCTTGAGCTTCCCTTTGGAATCATTCATAGTTCATTTATCAAAATATAAAATTAAAATAAAAAGTATTGTACATATGCGAATCCAACCGTTATATGCGATTCAATCAAAAAGATATGTATTTGATATAAATATGAAATCACTGCCGCGAATATTCTTTTAATAAATAAAATTAACTTGATGGTGATTTTTTGGACTTATTCACATCTCAATAGTTTAAAAACTGTACCAAAACATGAATGGATACCCTTTCCTAATGTATGTTTTACTATAACAAAATATACATATTTAATTACACTATTTTTCACCTTAATTAACCTAGAAATTCTCGGCTGGAGGGCTAAGCTGTTCTGGGTTATCGCCATGCGCCCATTCACACCTCTATCAAGCCTGTGCCGTCATCATTCTGATAATGCAATCAACGAACTCAAATCCACTTATAACCTGTACCCGGTATTTACAAAACAAGATATTGTGACTATCATCCTGTATCATTAATACATTGTCGACTCACACGATTATTGAATAAACATGTAATTTTGTCATTTACGCTTCGCCAGAGTAAATCTGAGCGCGAACATCACAGGAAGCATGGTACAGGAATATGAAAAGATATTTCCAGCATACGCCCTACTTCGGCTTGTAGGAGACTATAGATCGTGAATCATATATATTATTCGGTTATCTTACGCATTTATACAGTATAGTATAGTAATATAGGTTTTTCCATCGACAAATCCGCAATCAACATTACATGTAGTTCCCAGTTCGCGGATAGAGCGGCGTACGACGGCAACACGGCCTATGTGTCAAATATCACTCCGCCTCACGATTCTCTCGCGCCTTGAAAAAAACGATTCTCTCGCGATTGAAGATTCGCGATCAAGAACGGATCGCGCATGGGTAAACGATTCAAAAATGATATCGCGAGAGAATGGTTTTTTCCAGAAAAGGTTCAATCGTTTTTTCTCATTTTTTTTCTCGATATCCTCACGACTGATTCGCGATTGATCGTTTTTCAATCGAGAAAATTGAAGAAAAATCGCGACTGAAGAAAAAACGATTAATGGAAACGATCCCTTATCAAGCTCTGTATATCGATGCCGCAACATTGTTGCCGAACCTTGCCGAAAGGTAGACCTTTGACCTTTTGACATGGATGTGACCTTTGACCTTTTGACCCGAAATTCACCCGCACTCTTCTGTGTTCGGAGGTAGTTTTTGTGAAACCGGAAGTGACGTCTGTGCGAACAACCCACACCACCAAACCACAAACACGGCTCTATATGGGGTTGGTCAAACATACTGCCACGCACCCCCAAAATGCCTGCTTTCTATATTACGGCCAGACTACGCATGCGCAGACTCTTGAACACGGACGAACCATTAGCACAGTCGGATGCTCCTCCACAAGAGCTTCAAAATAAGACCTCATACGACTCCATCGGACCCATAGTGACCCATGTCGGCGCCAAAATGTATATTTCCATATATTTGGTCTACTGCGCGTGCGCAGAATGACGTCAGTTTTACGTCACATCCACCCAGTCGGATGCTCCTTCACGAATGCTTTACATTGATACCTTAGTTGACCCCATCAGACCATTAGGGGCCTACCTAGACCCCAAAACGTCTATTTCCATACCCTTTTCCCACAATTCCCTGTTTGCGCATGCGCAGAATGTTGAACACGAACGACACACTAGTCCAGGCGGATGCTCCCTCACAAGAGCTTCAAAATAAAACATCATACGACACCATAGGATCATTAGGGGCTCACCTAGACCCCAAAATGTCTATTTCCATACCCTTTTCCCACAATTCCTGCTTGCGCATGCGCAGAATGACGTCAGTTCCACGTCACACCCCTGCCCTCGGATGCCCCTTCACGAAGGCTTCACATTGATACCTCACTCGGCCTCATCGGAGCAATAGTGGCCCACCTAGACCCCAAAACGTCTATTTCCGTACCCTTTTCCAAATATTCCCTGTCTGCGCATGCGCAGAATGTGGACAATGAACGATACACTAGTCCAGGTGGATGCTCCTTCACGACTGCTTCACATTGATACCTCATACGACTCCATCGGATCAATAGTGGCCCACCTAAACCCCAAAACGTCTATTTCCATACACTTTGTCTACTGCGCATGCGCAGAATGACGTCGGTTCCACGTCACACCCATCCTGTCGGATGCCCCTTCACGAATGCTTCACTTTGACACCTCACTCGATCCAATCGGTACACAAGGGACCCCTCTCGCCCCTGAAGATTACCGGAGAATGCCGGAGAATTTGGGACTACTTTCTGTCCGCGGAGGCAGACCGCATCACCAACAGACCACATCACGGAGGAAGAATACACGCGTCTGGTTCACGCAGACCGGAAGTGACGTCATACCTGCGCACACCGCCACAAAACCGCCACAAAAGACGTCATACGTGTGCACAACACTCCCGCGCACACCCACTCCACAATTACTGCGCATGCGCAGTGAGGCGCCACTGAGTCGAAATGAGTAAACACTACTACTCCTGTCTGACCTCTTGCCATTCTCTGATGAACTTGTGAAAGCACCACCTGTAAGGCCCATCAAAAAGTTTATTTGTTATTGCTTCAAGTCAAGTGCCCGTTATTTTGCTAGTTTTCATTAGCATGACAGATATCTTGCGCGATGGTAATCATTTGGTCCTTACAAAAGCATTCATCTTCAGCACATTTGCTAATTTAGTCCATGAGATAGCCCTCGAAAAGTGCTCTAGATTTCGATGATTTTGCACCCGCCTGGGGAGTACATTTTCTATATGTCATTTTAAAGAGGAAGGTCTGCAGAATACCATGAGGTATATTGCCACCCTGGAAAAGAGTTTTGCCAACGTCTTATAAGTTGGCGCCCAGTTCCCAGTTCACAGTTCACTATTCAAGTAGCAAACCAGGGGAGCAGTCAATAATTCGCGGATAATACATTATTGTTTAATAGTGCCATCACGGCACGTAGTAGACAATTCATCTTTGGTACATAGACTATACACGTAGAGTGCTACACGACTGTGCCACTAGTTTCTCGATCCGACACCAGGGGGCGCTGTTCTGAATAAGGAAATGAATAAGGAAATGGCATATACGGCCATTAAATCAAAGAGTTGAGCCTCCATATTTGGTACGTATACTATACTAAAGAGTGCTACAAAATGGTGCCACTAGTTTCCCGATCCGACACCAGGGGGCGCTGTTCTGAATAAGGAAATGAATAAGGAAATGGCCTATACGGCCATTAAATCAAAGAGTTGAGCCCCCAAATTTGGTACATGTACTATACTCATAGAGTGCTACAAAATGGTGCCACTAGTTTCGCGATCCGGCACCAGGGGGACGCTGTTCTGAATCAGGAAATGAATAAGGAAATGGCCTATACGGCCATTAAATCAAAGAATTCAGCCTCCATATTTGGTACATATACCATACTCATAGAGTGCTACAAAATGGGGCCACTAGTTTCCCGATCCGACACCAGGGGGCGCTGCTCTGAATAAGGAAATGAATAAGAAAATGGCCCATACGGCCATTAAATCAAAGAGTTGAGCCGCCAAATTTGGTACATGTACTATACCCATAGACTGCTACAAAATGATGGCACTAGTTTCTCGATCCGACACCAGGGGGCGCTGTTCTGAATAAGGAAATGAATAAAGAAATGGCATATATGGCCATTAAATCGAAGAGTTGAGCTCTCATATTTTGTACATGTACTATACTCATAGAGTGCTACAAAATGATACCACTAGTTTTCCGATCCGACACCAGGTGGCGCTGTTCTGAATAAGAAGATGAATAAGGGAATGGCCCATACGGCCATTAAATCAAATAGTTGAGCCCCCAAATTGGGTACATGTACTATACCCATAGAATGCTACAAAATGGTGGCACTAGTTTCTCGATCTGACACCAGGGGGCGCTGTTCTGAATCAGGAAAGGAACAAGGAAATGGCCTATACGGTCATTAAATCAAAGTGCTGAGGCCCCAAATTTGGTACATGTACTATACTCATAGAGTGCTACAAAATCGTGCCACTAGTTTTCCGATCCGACACCAGGTGGCGCTGTTCTGAATAAGAAAATGAATAAGGAAATGGCCTATACGGCCATTAAATCAAAGAGTTGAGCCCCCATATTTGGTACATATACTATCCTCATAGAGCGCTACAAAATGGTTCTACTAGTTTCCCGATTCGACACCAGGGGGCGCAGCCCTGAATAAGGAAACGAATAAAGAAATCGAAGATTTGAGCTCCCATATTTGGTACAAGGACTATACTCATAAAGTGCTACAATATGGTACCACTAGTTTTCCGATCCGACACCAGTAGTCCGTGAGCTACTGGGGCTCACCTTGCATCCCCCCCACTACAGACCGAAACTATGTTTTTTATGTGCTTTAGGACATGTCAAATAAGAAACAATTTGTTAACACTCGATAAACTGGGACTCACTACCCTTTTAATCACTTCGAAATTACTCCTGTGTTAATAAGTACAATTTTGGTGATAATAGGAGGTAGGGTTACAAGAATAGTCTTATCTTCCATAATTATTATCCAATCTTTATAATGTTGGCCACATATTATTCAGCATTGATTGCTGCATCGAATATTTACAAGATAATATCACTATTTGTTGGGTATGACGTCACACAGGGACCATACATACAAAAGTAGGAGTAGTAGCGAAAGCTGGCGTTTTGGGTTGGTGAGGGTGTGCTTGAGCGATTGAGGGACCATTCTTGGTTCAAATGCGTCGGGTGAGGTGTCAAAGTGAAGCCCTCGGTATGTAGACCGCGGCTTGAGGGATCTCCACATGATCTGTGATGTCATTGGTGACGTCATCAGTAGGAGTAGTAGACAAAGTAGGCATTTTGAGGATGCGGAGGAAGGTTTTTGGGGTAGAGATGGACCATCTGTGGTCTAAATGGACCGTGTGGGGTGTCATCTTGTAACTCTCTGCATGTAGATGCAGAGGGACACCCCACACAGTCCATTTAGACCACGGATGGTCCATCTCTACCCCAAAAACCTTCCTCCGCATCCTCAAAATGCCTACTTTGTCTACTACTCCTACTGATGACGTCACCAATGACATCACAGATCATGTGGAGATCCCTCAAGCCGTGGTCTACATACCGAGGGCTTCACTTTGACACCTCACCCGACGCATTCGAACCAAGAATGGTCCCTCAATCGCTCAAGCACACCCTCACCAACCCAAAATGCCCGCTTTCGCTACTACTCCTACTTTTGTATGTATGTTCCCTTTGTGACGTCATACCCAACAAATAGTGATATTATCTTGTAAATATTCGATGCAGCAATCAATGCTGAATAATATGTGGCCAACATTATAAAGATTGGATAATAATTATGGAAGATAAGACTATTCTTGTAACCCTACCCCCTATTGTCACAAAAATTGTACTTATTAACACAGGAGTAATTTCAAAGTGATAAAAAGTGTAGTGAGTCCCAGTTTATCGACTGTTAACAAATTGTTTCTTATTTGACATGTCCTAAAGCACATAAAAAATATAGTTTCGGTCTGTAGTGTGGGGGATGCAAGGTGAGCCCCAGTAGCTCACGGACTACAGGAGGCGCTGTTCTGAATAAGGAAATGAATAAAGAAATGGCCTATATGGCCATTAAATCAAAGAGTTGAGCCCCCATATTTGGAACATGTACTATACCCGTAGAGGGCTACAAAATTGTGGCACTAGTTTCTCGATCCGACACCAGGGGGCGCTGTTCTGAATAAGGAAATGATTAAGGAAATGGCCTATACGGCCATTAAATCAAACAGTTGAGCTCCCAAATTTGGTACATGTACTATACCCATGGAGTGCTACAAAATGGTGGCACTAGTTTCTCGATCCGACACCAGGGGGCGCTGTTCTGAATCAGGAAAGGAATAAGGAAATGGCCTATACGGTCATTAAATCAAAGTGCTGAGGCCCCAAATTTGGTACATGTACTATACCCATAGAGGTCTACAAAATGGTGGCACTAGTTTCTCGATGCGACACCAGGGGGCGCTGTTCTGAATAAGGAAATGACTAAGGAAATGGCCTATACGGCCATTAAATCAAAGAGTTGAGCCCCAAATTTGGTACATGTAGTTAGTTAGTTTAAACTTATTTTATTGTACAATTAAAGTACAAAGGATTGGAGTAAAGTTCTTTCAACTTACTGACCCCTCTCCCTACAAGCTTATGTTACATTTAATTATTAATATATAATCATATATACATTACTGACAATATACTTCCACATAACATATTGTCTAAATATACAGTTTTGAATATACAGTTTTCAAATACTTCATCAATATGTTTCATATATATAATATACACAATATGACACATTCTTTATCCTAGATTTAACATGATATTTACATATATTACGAGACAGAACACAGAAGTGCGCAGCTGGAAAGTATTATGGGGCCCGCCTTCTCACAGTTCGCAACTGGGGACACTGTTTTGCTTAATAAATCGTAAACTGTTTTTGATAAATGTTTGAGTTGCAGTGCATATTACAGAATTCGTTTCATCTGTGAAGGATCTATTTCCCCAAAGTAGATCGTGAAGTGTATAATCTTGAGAAATTTTCGCTCGCAGCTCATCTCTAATTGTGTTGTACAACGGACATACGAAAAAGAAAGGATTGGCATCCTCTCTTGGTTCTCCACATTTACAGCTTGAAACATTAGACAAGTTTATGCGGAAGAGATCAACATTTAATTTGCTACATTGATGTCTCAGTTGGGTATGAATTATGTTAATTTCGCGAGTGCCTTGCCAGAGATATTTAGCTGTACACTTTTGATCAGTGATGGAATATTTAAACGACGGGAGTGATGGTTTATTTCTTGTGTCAACACTGAGATTGTTCCATTCATGTATAACTGATGGAATGAAAGAGTTTTTTGAAATAGAAAGCCTAGCTCTGGGTATCACGTAATCAGAATTATTCCTTAGATTATATGGGGTCGTTTGTCCTACAAGGGGTGTAACCAAATCTGTTATGTATTTAGGGCAGTCTTCATTATCTATTTTGTACATTAATTTTAATTTTGCGGTCTGACGTCTACTTGCCAACGTTTCCCATCCAGTTTCAAAGTAAATGGATTCTCTACTGGCGTACGCTGGAAGTCCAGTAACAATACGCGCCGCAGCAAGTTGAAGTTTTTCGAGCTTATCAGCTTCTTCACGTGTACACCCGTCCCAGACAACAGAGCCGTATTCTAGAATGGGTCTAACGAAAGATAGATATATCTGTGATAAAGCTGATCTGCCAAGTTGATATTTTAGTTTTCTCATAATTCCAATGCGTTTTGCGGTGGAGTTTGTAATCTGATTAATATGATTTCCCCATTTGCAGTTTTCTTGTAAGATGATGCCTAAATGGCGATGATTGTCAGATACTTGAAGTAGGATGTTGTCAAAGTAGATTTCAAGCTGTCTGGGCAATTTCTTGTTAGTAAACAAGAGAAGTATTGTTTTCAGTGCATTGAAATTCAGCAACCACTGCTTCGACCATTCTATCAAGGAGATCAGATCTCGATTTATTACTGCTTCTATCTCGGCAAGGTTAACTGATGAAAATTGCAAACAGGAGTCGTCGGCGAAAAGTCTGGTGAGGCTTATAAGTTTGTCGGCAATATCGTTTATGTACGCTAGAAACAGCAAAGGACCTAAAACTGAGCCTTGTGGAACTCCTGCGTTAATCGTTTCCGATGATGAGGTCGCGGATCCAACAATGACTTTAGAAAATCTTTCGTTAAGATAACTATTTAACCATTCCAGCAGGGCACCATCAATGCCATATTGTTTCAATTTAAACAGTAAGCCTTTGTGCCATACTGTATCGAATGCCTTCGATATATCACAAAACACTACACATGAATTCGTACCCTCATCCAAGGAATTACAAATAGTGTGATATAATTCGATTAGCTGATACACTGTAGAGTGACCCGGGAGGAATCCGGATTGATACTTATAAAAAAAGGTCATGTTCGTTAAAATGGTTGTATATGTGTTTGAACATAATTCTTTCCATAATTTTTGACACATAGCTAAGCAATGATATTGGACGATAGTTCGATGGAAGATGTGGATCTTCTTTTTTAAATATGGGCAGTATGTTGGAAATTTTCCAGCACTTCGGAAACTTTCTACTTGCGAGTGACATATTGAAAAGCATACAAAGCGGTTTGCAAATGGTTTGAACGCAACTCTTAAGCATTTTATGACTGATCAGGTCTGGCCCTACTGCTTTATTGGTTTCAATATTATTGATGATATCACGGACTTCATCTTCTGTAATCTCAATTTCATCAAGTACACTATTACATTTTTGTTCGAACTGGGGTAAGTCTGTTGAAGTGTCGTCGACAGTGGAGATGGAAGCGAAGAATTTGTTTAACGCATTAGCTTTGTCTACATCACTGAAAGAGGTGGCATTGTTTCCTGTGGGGTCTTGGGAAACCAATGGTGGTATTTCACGTACAATTTTTGTATCACTAACTAATTTTTTAACGGTTTTCCAATAAAATTTTGGATCTTGAGATTTCGCGGTTAATAAAACATTTTCGATATTATTAAAATAGTTAGTTTTGGCATATTTTTTCATATTATTAACTTTATTCCTACTTATCTTTATAGTTCTTCCAATCGGTAGGTCTTTTTGTCTTGACTGCTTTCTTTTTTAGTCTATCTCTCTTTCGCATTTCTCTTCTTATTTCACTGTCATACCATGCTCTGTCTTTTGGTCGTATAGTAACTGTTTTGTACGGTATACATGTTTTGGCTGTTTCTAAGAATCTTTCTGTAAATTTTTCAGCAGCTTCATCTATAACACACTCTTCAAAAAGCTCAGTCTAATTAGTATTTAATAATAACGTGTTAAGCAGCTCAAAGTTCGCAGCCTTATATACCCAAATTTGTCGTTTATATGCATGTTTCAAATTGTGTTTTGATAATATCTCAACATAAGTGGCTCTATGATCGCTTATGTCCTCGTCAACCCTAATTACCCCACTATCCTGAATATTAATTGTGTCGGAGATAATGACTGGATCAAGTAGTGTTGACGAGTGTGCTGTGACTCTGGTTGGTTCATTTATAATATTGTTAATATTGAGTCGGTCAAGGATCTGTTCTAGATGGCGAGAGTTTTCGTTTAGAAGGTCGTCATTCAAGTCCCCTGTTATGATAAGATTTGGACAAGCATCGAATGCGTTTTCTACCATATTTTCAAACTCTTGATAAATTGGGGCTGGACATTTAGGGATAATATATGAAATATTTAGTAATATAATCTGACCTTGTAGCTCAATTTTTATCCACATGGTTTCGAATGCATTTATTTCCAATTCTAATCTACGGCTACATTTTAATTGGGTGGATGTATATACCAAGATTCCACCCCATGGATTCGGTGTAGTCGATTCTCTATCTTTCCTATAAGGTTTATTAAAACCTTCTATAGTAAGTATTTTTTCATACACGATATTATCTAAATTGGTTTCTGTGAAGCACAGTATGTCGAAATCTTCTGCTATGTCTTCTACATAGGACATTTTGTGGCGGATACTGCGTATGTTCAGGTGAAGAATCCGAAGACCGTTAATTTCGGGGATGCTACAGGGTCCGGGATTTCGTTCAACATCACTGCATATGATTAGGAGTAATACAAGTATCAAGGCAATATTATACTTAGGGCACATGCTTTGCAGAACCAAGAGAGTCGCAAAAACAATGGACAATTTAAGATTGCATATCAAGCATTCAATATAGTCAAAATTATAGATTCCGTGTTTGCACTTCCAGTTAGGTTGTACTAATGTACAGATACTATGTGCCCTCAGATGGAACAACCCGATTGATACATGTACTATACCCATAGAGTGCTACAAGATGATGGCACTAGTTTCTCGATCCGACACCAGTGGGCGCTGTTCTGAAGAAAGAAATGAATAAGGAAATGGCTTATACGGCCATTAAATCAAAGAGTTGAGCTCTCATATTGGGTACATGTACTATACTCATAGAGTGCTACAAAATGGTGCCACTAGTTTCTCGATCCGATACCAGGGGGCGATGTTCTGAATAAGGAAATGAATAAGGAAATGGCCTATACGGTCATTAAATCCAAGAGTTGAACCCCCATATTTGGTACATATACTTTACTCATAGAGTGCTACAAAATGGTGCCACTAATTTCCCGATTCGACACTAGGGGGCGCTGCTCTGAATAGGAAAATGAATAAGGAATTGGCCTATACGGCCATTAAATCGAAGAGTTGAGCCCTCATATTTGGTACATATACTATCCTCATAGAGCGCTACAAAATGGTTCTATTAGTTTTCCGATCCGACACCAGGAGGCGCTGTTCTGAATAAGGAAATGAATAAAGAAATGGCCTATACGGCCATTAAATCAAAGAGTTGAGCCCCCATATTTGGAACATGTACTATACCCATAGAGGGCTACAAAATGGTGGCACTAGTTTCTCGATCCGACACCAGGGGGCGCTGTTCTGAATAAGGAAATGGCCTATACGGCCATTAAATCAAACAGTTGAGCCCCCAAATTTGGTACATGTACTATACCCATGGAGTGCTACAAAATGGTGGCACTAGTTTCTCGATCCGACACCAGGGGGCGCTGTTCTGAATCAGCAAAGGAATAAGGAAATGGCCTATACGGTCATTAAATCAAAGTGCTGAGGCCCCAAATTTGGTACATGTACTATACCCATAGAGGGCTACAAAATGGTGGCAGTAGTTTCTCGACCCAACACCAGGGGGCGCTGTTCTGCATAAGGAAATGACTAAGGAAATGGCCTATACGGCCATTAAATCAAAGAGTTGAGCCCCAAATTTGGTAAATGTACTATACCCATAAAGTGCTACAAGATGATGGCACTAGTTTCTCGATCCGGCACCAGTGGGCGCTGTTCTGAAGAAAGAAATGAATAAGGAAATGGCTTATACGGCCATTAAATCAAAGAGTTGAGCTCTCATATTGGGTACATGTACTATACTCATAGAGTGCTACAAAATGGTGCCACTAGTTTCTCGACCGATACCAGGGGGCGATGTTCTGAATAAGGAAATGAATAAGGAAATGGCCTATACGGTCATTAAATCCAAGAGTTGAACCCCCATATTTGGTACATATACTTTACTCATAGAGTGCTACAAAATGGTGCCACTAATTTCCCGATTCGACACCAGGGGGCGCTGCTCTGAATAGGAAAATGAATAAGGAATTGGCCTATACGGCCATTAAATCGAAGAGTTGAGCCCTCATATTTGGTACATATACTATCCTCATAGAGCGCTACAAAATGGTTCTATTAGTTTCCCGATTCGACACCAGAGGGCGCACCTCTGAATAAGGAAACGAATAAAGAAATCGAAGAGTTGAGCTCCAATATTTGGTATATGGACTTTACTTATAAAGTGTTACAATATGGTACCACTAGCTTTCCGATCCGACACCAGGAGGCGCTGTTCTGAATAAGGAAATGAATA
>JAVTVY010053376.1:0-25993 GCA_036873755.1 Hanleya hanleyi
AGACAGTCCAAGCCCGATACTTTTACCCGAGCAGTAACATCCAGGTATTTGACCAACCGTTTACCATCATTAACCGAGTGTCGCTAGAGACGATGCTGGAGAAACTGAACACCGTGGATCCCTTGGAATGGGCCCGGTTGCAACGCCCCAACACCAAGTGGACGGTGGACAGTGTGACCAATGTTACGTTCTTCGTGACCAAGCTGACCGACCAACCCATCGGGTGAATGTATTCACCCAGGCACTGATAGATACTCAGAATGCACAAGCAACTATCTGAGGATATGTTGCCTCAACGGTATCCTGGGCTGCCCGATGATGATTAGAATAAACGGTTCAAAGCGAACATGGCCGAAGATGGAACTTTCTGAAATGAAGACTTCTGATTGGACAAGAATACATCTAACGGACAGGAACGAATATGACAGATGCAAATGGTGGCCTCTGATTGGACAAGTCTTCTTGAATTGTAACACCAAGTGGATAGTGGAGATAATGACCAATGTTGCGTTCTTCGTGGTTAAACTGACCACCACCTCCATCGGATGAAAGTATTCACCCATGCACTGATAGATACTCAGAATGCGCAAACAACTATCTGAGGATATGTTGCCTCAACGGTATCCTGGCCTGCCCGACGATGATTAGAATAAACGGTTCAGATGGCACTTTCTGAAATGGAGACTTCTGATTGGACAAGAATACATCTAACGGACAGGAACGAATATGAAACATGCAAATGGTGGCCTCTGATTGGATAAGAATCTTCTTGAATTGTAAATATACCCAACGCGGCTCCCCCAGCGTGGGTATGATGTAACATTGGGGAGAATAAGCTATATGAAAAAAACTTCTTGTTGTTGTTGTTCTCTCATGTGTCATCCTTGTTGTTGTTGCTGTTGTTGTTCTCTCTCTGGTCTATATCATGGCGTTATGTTAGAGTGTTAAGGTGTAACGACGGGCGTTGACGGGCATCACTGCATTTCGAAGAATTAGTGACAATTCCATGGAATATCAGAGCTTCTGAGCTATTTCACCAGGGCGTTGAAGCATTAAGAATGGTGTTGGTGGGCGTTGCTACAAGATGACACCTCACACGGTCCATTTGGACCGCGGATGGTCCATCTCTACACCAAATACCTTCCTGCACTGCCCCAAAAGGCCCACTTTCGCTACAACTTGTACTAATGACGTCATCGATGACGTCCCAGATGCTGTAAATATCCCTGAAATCGGGGTCTATACTCCGAGAGCTACAACATGACACATCCCATGACGCATTCGCAACGCGGATGGTCCATCTCTACACCAAATACCTTCCTGCACTGCCCCAAAAGGCTCACTTTCGCTAATACTCCTACTGACGACGTCATCGATGACGTCACAGATGACGGGAACATCCCTCAATTCGGAATGTACACCCCGAGAACTACAAAATGACACCTCGCAGGACGCATTCAGACCAAGGATGGTCCATCTCGACCCCAAATACCTTCCTTCACTGCCCCAAAATGGCCACTTTACTTACTACAACCACGCGCGCTGCGCCCGGAGAACCCGCGTTCGCGCGCGCGCGCTGCGTGCTGGGGCGGGCCAGGCCGGTGAAAAAGTCCCGGAGGTTGAACATTGGAACTCTTCTGGGTTTGGAGGATGAACATACGGACGTCTAAGGGGAAAAATTGGAACTCTTCTATGTTTGGAGGTAGTTTTTAGTGAAAACCCGGAAGTGACGTCACAACCCACGTGACCTGCGTATATACTCCTGTAAAATAGAGCCGATTTTATTTCTTTGGAGGGGCAAGGTCAATAAGACTTGCGCTTTTTATACTACTAAAATGTGAAGTAGATTACATCTTACATAGGCCTTAAGGCCGTGATATGCATATGAAGTATTCTGGGGCATGGTCAGTACTTCCCAATTTTCCCTTTGTCCACTACTCGCCGATTTTTTTGATTTTTTTATTATTATTTATTTATTTATTTATTTATTTATTTCCTCGAGAGCTTTAAAATAAGACCTCACTCTACCCAATCGGGCCACTAGTGCTCCACCTAGACTCCAACATGTCCACCCCGTATGGATTTATACATACATTGGGCTAATATCCCAGTATATGAGTGTCTATGGGTGTATATGCATCTATTTACAAGCCTAGCCGGTACTTAAAAAACATTTCATAGCTTTTCCCATCGTATTCTACAACCTCATAGCTCATAGTAAAATCCATAAAAAAAAAACTCCACCACCCAAAACACGCAAAAAAGATAGAAATGTGCGAATCAGGGAGATTACCTTTGCCTACAAGAGAAATTGGCCTAGCCTGAGTTGTCTCCCTTGCATCAAAGCGTCTAGATGGGGCTGTGGTTTGAAATGTGCGATTATCCGGGGAAGCCGGGGAAATTGACCTTGGGTAGCCATTTTTCTTAGCGTTTGTTACATAAAACAGACCTGTACGGAATATTTCCACTCTTTTAAACCATCCACACCCAACACAATTATATCAAACTAATTCATGCATTCAAATGTAAGTGATTCATATACCGCGGAAGACCACATGAAGGTCCCCACCGATGACGTTCGATGAACGTTCGTGATTTTTCTTTGCTGGTGCAAACCGGACAATAAATGCTCGACACTGGGGTGGCACTGTATCATAGACTGGTCGCAATATATGTATATTGGTGTCCAGAACTATTTGGTGTAAAATGTCTGTGGAGCGGACACAAAACTAGACATTTTTTTTCAGGCATATTTTCTCATCGCATGGGCGGAAACAACTGCCGAAACAAATATTACCTCAAAGGCAGCAAACCAGTTAGCAATGTAAGCCTGAACAATTATATTTTCAATGAATACAAGGTTGTGTTGAGAAATATATCTCAAAATATGATTAATTAATGATTTTCCATCATGACAAACGAACACCCGACCGGCTTCCAACAAATATGGCGGCGGATATTCGAAGCTCGAAGTCAGAAAATTGCCAAACTTCAAAAATTCAGATCTCATCAACCAGAACGTCTTATGTGCTCACAGTTATTGACTATATCGTAAAATATGTATACTTGCTAACCTTAGTTGGGTTCGTGATGAAATAATTTAGAAATAAGTAATTCGAGCACTTTTTGTGACATAGCAAAACGAAGATGACAGCCGTTTCCCTTTCCGCTGCGATGGTTTACACGAAAAACCGGCTCAGTTATAAAAATCCATATCTCCGTAAATATGAAATGTTCAAACTTTTTACGTCAAGACAATATTCTCTTATATGTGTACTTCCTATTTCCCGCAGGAATTTATGCAATATAAATTCTTTCCGCAATAAACTTACAATTTACTGGTAATGGTAACGAAATTCTCCGTCTCAATTTGAGCTTCTTGTACGGCGGCGGAACGCCAAGATCAAAGAGCGCGTGCTGCAACGTAGCAGATCACGTGAGGGTCTAAATATAGATCGTTTGTTTACATATATCAGCTGATCGTGTCTGATATATAACAAACAATACCTTATAACAACAGTACTTTCCGTAATATCTGAATAGTTGATACTCGACCAAGAATTAATTATGACAGAAAAATTATCTTAGATAAGTTTTCGCCCTATTCATAGAAGTATTATTTCCGTCACATCAATTTCTGTCACAGTACTTTTTCAAAAATTTCACCAATTCGCTCCGGGCAAGCCCCTGTGCTGGTTCAATAATTTCAGTCCGTTATGATTCGGGCTCCCACAGCCGCCATCTTAAACCCACCACCCACCCATCCACCACAGCCGCCATCTTAAACCCACCACCCACCCATCCACCACAGCCGCCATCTTAAACCCACCACCCACCCATCCACCACAGCCGCCATCTTAAACCCACCACCCACCCATCCACCACAGCCGCCATCTTAAACCCACCACCCACCCATCCACCACAGCCGCCATCTTAAACCCACCACCCACCCATCCACCACAGCCGCCATCTTAAACCCACCACCCACCCATCCACCACCACACATGACCCCATGTGACACAATACTCGCTTCTGATTGGCTGATTGGTCTTTCTGCCGAAACTATGCACTCATTGACCTTTTGTCACCCTCCCGTGACCTCCCTAATATGCAAATTTCTGAGGCCAAGTGACCTTCAAATACTCTTTGTATACTACTGAGGAGAATGCTGCCGGCACGGCTCTCTTGTACCTAAAGTGCATGGTGATGCTTTAATACAATGAGTGCGATATTTCGGCAGCACAATTTAGTTTCAATGGGATATTTTATTTGGACCATTCCAAAGTTTGAAATGCATCGTCTGTGCCTCTTAAAGACAGATATAACAGTAACAGTATCAATCAACAATGGAAACTGACTTACATTGCGAGGTATGATTTCCACCCAGAATTCCATCTATTCATACATTCGTTGTTTATACATGTATATGGAATTCTAATGTATAGTATACTTTGTATATTCCATATACACGTGTTTCATATTTCTCTATGAGTTTTGTATGTATATGTTCCATTCAAAGTTTCAAATCAGTCACCTGGTCAAATGCCTGAGTTTTGTATGCATTTGGCAAAATGACCATTCTGTCACTCCTTTGGTAAAATGAATGAACTATACTAGCATTTGGTTGAATGCCTGGATTGAAAGAAAGATTTTTCTCAATATCCATTGTGCGAATGTTTGTTGTAATACATATTTAATGACCTAGAATTCAATGATTCATTCAGTTCAATAGTATACATGTATATCATCTGTTGTGTTGTAAAATACATCAATGATATAATAATTCATTTCAATACATACGTGTATTTCCTCATGTAAGTACTTGTAAACATGCAAAAATAAGTAATAAAAAAGTTGCAAAGATACCTTATTTTAAAATTACAAGAAATACTTTTGGAAATCATGATTCTATTATTGTTACCCTAATTATCTGCCTATTTTTCGAACTTCTTAGTTTTGCAGTTTCTCCACAAAGACTGCATAAATAAGACAATAGTTATGCGATATGAAATGAACTAGTTTTGAACCAGCATAAGACAAACACTTTGGAAGAGAACGACCAAAGCATAGCTTTTCTGTTTCACCCATAGTCCACTGCCCCGGGTTTAGTACAAACAGGATACAAATAACCTTGGATAATATGGATTTGAATGGACGAATTCAGGTCACAAGGGACAAAAGTCCCTTCACTGAGCCCAAGAATAGTCAGCACAAAACCGTATAATCCAAAAGCTTATTTATTATTCATATCGAGTCGTAGATAAAGAAAAAATGTATATAGTTCAGCAATTTCTGTATCAGTTAGGTTGAATGTCATTGACAGATCACTAGCATTCTGATGCAGGTTCAGAGGTCAATTGAATACCGGTCTTCTGCAAATGAGCCTACCTATCAGGTCACACTGTTTCAGCTCTCATTTGTTTTGCTTTTTGGTTTCGAAGCTTCAGAGAAAAGGTCACTCCTTCTCCCTTCTGAATCGAGCAGATCCACTGATTAGTTAGACGTAACCCCAGTGGTAGGCGACTCCGAAATTATTAGCACACATATTGGTGTTGATCAATATTCTTTATTGCTACATTTATTTCTTACATGTTAATAGACTAATATTTTGGAAGCTATTCTCTTCCTGTATAGAAGTAACGAACGATCGAAGTAAAATGCAAGCGTTAGTCCGACATGCAATATTCAGCCGTCGCCCATTGGTAAATTCAGCACATAAAATCTTCAAATCTTGTTTAATTCTTTACATTATAGTATTATCATTATCTGTAGCGCGGGCAATTTCAGCGTAAAACCATCTCATTTGATTTTTTGAGAAACTCATCATTAAATTTCATATAATATAGATGGCAGAATTCTGTTTCTTCTACACCCACTCAGACTACTCATATTCTGCTAAAAATACTCCAGTCAAGTTTATAGACACGACTGGTTTACTTTGTTGAGGTTCCTCTCTGACCCCCCATAATCATCATTCTGGCATGAGTCATTCTCTCTTGAAGATCCCAAGGATTCTAGAGCGTATAGTTTTACTTGTCATAATGTATATGAATGGGTTAATTGCGGAGTTGGTGTACAAAAGGATGTTTGCAACTGCGTACACATAGCGCGTAACACACGTCTCACAGACGCTGCTTATTGGCCAGACCACACAGTATGGCAGCCAGCAGATCAAGAATGCGACCACAATGGCAGTCATCGTCTTAAAACATTGTCGATTCTGAGAGGTGATCTTGGACATTTCAGCAACATGTGTACCATAGTTTGGACCCCCGCTTGTACCAGTAGCTCTCAGAAATAAACTTTGGTGTCCTCCGCTTGAGGGGTTAACCATGGTCGATGGTGTCACTGATAGAGTGTCTATCGCAGTTGTCCTGGAATGAGTAACAGTCTCGTCTCTGTGGTGTTCTCGTTTGCGAGCAGACTTTCCTGTACCCTTCCTCAAGAGATTGTGCACCCTTTTCCTGAGAGTGCAGAGCAGGGCAACATAGGTAGTGACCAGAAAGATAACGGGTACGTAATAAGCTGCAGTGGCTAGCAGAATTGTATAGTAGCCGTATACAGGTGCGCCACACCCATCTTTTGTTAAAACAGTGTGGAAATCTACACTTGAGTAGAATTTGCCCAGAATGAACCCCGTCCACATCAAGAAGCCTAAAATCCACATAACCACAGATATAGTCATTGCTCGAAGTTTGGTGAACTCTGTTCTGTAGAAGAGAGGGGACGTTACACACTTGTATCGGTCATAAGCTATGACATTAAGTAGAAGAATTGACACGGACGTCAGCGAATAGTCGACAATAGTCCATGTTAAACACAGTGGCAAACCAAGAGGCCATTCCTCGAGTAACGCTTGCACAACGCTGAAGGGTAATGAGATAAGTCCGACTCCCAAATCAGCAATCGCCAAAGAAATGGTATAAATCTTGAAATTAGACGAAAAATGATTGTTTTTCCTGATACATAAAATTATAGATATGTTACCAATAACTATTACAATTGCTAGCATTGCAAGAAAAGATGGAAAGACACGATCTCCGGGAAAGGCTCCGATTTGATGTTCGTTTGGTGCGCTTGTGTTTCTGTTAATTACTGTTGATAATCCTGTCCTGTTGTTTTCGTAACCCGCCATTCCTCGCACCGGACAAATTAGAGTAGCTTTCGACTCGGCGATAGTTGTTCATAATTTACTCTGTACTTTGTATTTGTGCTTTATCTTTGTGCTTTCCCCGAACGCGGACCTGCGTTTGTGTGAGCATAACCATGCATCTTATCGAAAATTAGATGGTAGTCACGTGATTGCTGTGTAAACCTATAGCTGGTTGACATTGGCCAATTCTGCTTTGTTCCAAAGACTTTCTAGGTACTATTTCCAGGATGTTTACCTGACCATTAGTCCCTAGTGATAATATGGAACAATATACGACAAATCAACGTTCGGTTATTTGTATAGAGCGTCACAACAGCAAAACAAATATTCCAAAACCGTGGTTTATCGATTTTGACTCTTAGTGACCAGCAGTGGGCATTAGTTCACTCGAATAACAACGACTCAGTACACTCAACGTATTTGAGGTGCATGTTGCATTTGTATGTGTTAGATACGCTAGCTCGGAAGCTGTGATGACAGGTCAGCTCAAACGACTCACCTGATGTTGAGGGATGAGCATCGTGAACGTGTGATGGTGTAAACGCCTCATCATGGTGTAAACCTGGTAATTGCAAGAACACCCAGAGAAACTAACCTGCAATTCCCGACGTCACACGACTTAAATATCCCACCAACACAATAAACCTACATATATTTGTCGAGTGACATGCCTCGGGGACTAACACTCCACAAGCAAAATTCTGCCATATATAGGTAATAGATTAGAGTGATATGCAAGAGGTGGAAATACTTGACGTCTGGCGACTAAAAAGCAACCATATGACTCCAAAGAAAAGCAACCCTCGGCACCTAGCATTCAGACCCGATAATGCTGTAGATTTTCGGCCGTAGCCTTAATATCTCAGGCGCGCTTTTATTGCAGCTGCTCATTTGGAGACTATGAATATCCACACGGCCCCTAGCACCATCTTAATCGGAATTAGATACGCTAGCTCGGAAGCTGTGATAACAGGTCAGCTCAAACCACTCATCTGATGTTGACGGATGAGCAACGTGGACGGCTGGCGGAGTAAACGCCTCATCATGGTGTAAACCTTGTAAATGTAAAAACACCCAGAGAAACTAACCTGCAATTCCCGACGTCACACGACTTAAATATCCCACCAACACAATAAACCTACATATATTTGTCGAGTGACATATACAGAGGGTGGACCTCGGGGACCAACACTCCACCAGCAGAATCCTACCATATACAGATAATAAATTGGAGCGATATGCAAGAGGTGGAAAAAATTAACGACGTCTGACGACTAAAAAGCAACCATATGACTCCACAGGAAAGTATCCCTCGGCACCTAACATTCAGACTCGAGAATTCGGTAGATTCTCTGACGTGGCCTTAGTATCTCTGCCGCGCTTTGATTGTAGCTGTTTATGTGAAGACTATGAAGTATCCATACGACCCGTAGCACCGGCAGTAGTATAGAAAAATGATTAAAACGCAGGTTGACCTCATTATTTGTTCCCCCCGGGTAAAATTTGAGGTGGAACTTGATCACGTGACGATCACGTGATCGTTGGGGGAAAATCACCTCCAACACAGAAGAGTTCCACGCTAGGGGGAAGTAACTCTGGGTGACTATAGTTCCGGCAAAGGGCCCCTGGACATGCATTCTTCCGCGGTAATGCGGTCTGGCGGTGATGCGGTCGCGGGAAAAAGCTTCCGCGGAGAAAAAGTAGTCCCTAGACTTCAAATACGCTGCACGGTCCGATTGGGTCGAGTGAGGTATCAAAGTGAAGCATTCGTGAAGGGGCATCCAGTCATGGGTGGGTGCATGTAAAATTAAGATTTTTTCCCGAAACTATAAAAAGCGGAACACGGGCTTTACCCCTAAAATAGGGGAAAACACCTATCAACCCTAGCCAAAAGGGCTAATATCGGTCCCCGCTCTTATCGGGGCCTGCCTATCAAGTCAATGGGGTAGGTGTATGTAAAATTAGGATTTTTCCCGAAACTATAAAAAGCGGAAAACGGACTTTACCCCTAAAATAGGGGGAAACACCTATCAACCCTAGCCAAAAGGGCTAATATCGGTCCCCGGGCTTATTGGGACCTGCCTATCAAGTCAATGGGGTGGGTACATGTAAAATTAGGATTTTTCCCCGAAACTATAAAAAGCGGAACACGGACTTTACCCCTAAAATAGGGGAAAACCCCTATCAACCCTAGCCAAAAGGGCTAATATCGGTCCCCGGGCTTATCGGGGCCTGCCTATCAAGTCAATGGGGTGGGTGCATGTAAAATTAGGATTTTCTCCCGAAACTATAAAAAGCGGAATACGGACTTTACCCCTAAAATAGGGGAAAACACCTATCAACTCTAGCCAAAAGGGCTAATATCGGTCCCCGGGCTTATTGGGGCCTGCCTATCCAGTCAATGGGGTGGGTGCATGTAAAATTAGGATTGTTTTCCGAAAATATAAAAAGCGGAACTCGGACTTTACCACTACAATAGGGGCCTGTATTATACAATATAAGGGAAAATGCCTGTATGAGAGGAGGTGTGGTCAAATTTTTGTGTGGGCTTTACTATGGCTTGTGGGGTCTCGTTTTTCTCGTCTCGCCAATAAAATGACAATGGGAAGGGTCCCGGAGCGAATCGGTGAAATTTTTGGGAAAAGTCACCGAGGTCTGTATATAGGCTCATACTGGCTATATGGGGGGAGGGGTGGTCAATTTTTTGTGTGGGCTTTACTATGGGTTGTGGGGTCTCGTTTTTCTCGTCTCGCCGAGAAAAACACAATGGGAGGGGTCCCGGAGCGAAGCGGTAAAATTTTTGGAAAAAGTCACCGAGGTCTGTGTATAGGCCTATAGGCTGGCTATGGGGGGTATAGGTCCAACCTGGAAAATTCACACACGTTCATTGTGATATGGGTTGTTTGGTCTTGTTTTCACGTCTCGTCATTTAGAACACGATGGGAAGGGTCCCGGAGCAAAACGGTGAAATTTTTGGAAAAGTGCCATATAGCCCATATAGCTCCATACTGGCTATATGAGGGTATAGGTTCAACCTGGGAAATTCACACACGTTCATTGTGATATGGGTTGCTTGGATTTGTTTTTCACGTCTAGTCATTTAAAACACGATGGGAAGGATCTCGGAGCGCAACGGTGAAATTATTGGGAAAAGTACCATATAGCCCATATAGTCCCATAGGCTGGCCATGGGGGGGTATAGGTTCAACCTTGGAAATTCACACACGTTCATTGTGATATGGGCTGTTTGGATTTGTTTTTCACGTCTCGTCATTTAGAACACGATGGGGAGGGTCCCGGAGCGAAACGGTGAAATTTTTGGAAAAAGTCACGGAGGTCTGGGTAGGCCCATAGGCCTATACTGCATGGCTATGGGAGAGATAGGCCCATACGGGGTGGACGTTTTGGGGTCTAGGTGAGTCCCTAATGATCCTATGGTGTCGTATGAGGTCTTATTTTGAAGCTCTCGTGAACGAGCATCCGTCTGGACTAATGGTTCGTCCGTTTTCAATAGTCTGCGCATGCGCAGTCTGGCCGTAGTATAGAAAGCAGGCATTTTGGGGGGTATGTGGGGGTGTGTTTGGGGTAGAGATGGACCACTATGGGTCTGAATGGGTCGTGGAAGGTGTCAAAGTGAAGCTTGTGTGGGGTAGAGTCAGAATGGCGTGTTTTTGAATGCAAGTCGCGTCAATCTGCGCATGCGCAGTTGGTTGTAGTAAGTAAAGTGGCCATTTTGGGGCAGTACAGGAAGGTATTTGGGGTCGAGATGGACCAGCGTCCTGGAATGTGTCATCCTGTAGCTCTCGGGGTGTAGACCCCGATTTGAGGGCTGCCCACGTCACCTGTGACGTCATCGGTGACGTCATCAGTACGAGTAGTAGCGAAAGTGGGCATTTTGGGGCAGTGAAGGAAGGTATTTGGGGTAGAGAGGGACTATCTTTGGTCCGAATGTGTCTAGGGAAGTGTCATGTTGTAGCTCTCGGGGTGTACATCCCGATTTGAGGGATGTCCGCCTCACCTGTGACGTCATTGGTGACGTCATCAGTACGAGTAGTAGCGAAAGTGGGCATTTTATGGCAGTGCAGAAAGGTATTTGGGGTAGAGATGCTCCATCCTCGGTCCGAATGCGTCGTGTGGGGTGTCATCTTGTAGTTCTCGGGGTGCAGACCCCGATTTCAGGGCTGTCCACAGCATCTGTGACGTCATTGGTGGCGTCATCAGTAGGAGTAGTAGCGAAAGTGAGCATTTTGGGGCAGTGAAGGATGTTATTTGGTGTAGAGATGGACCATCCGCGGTGCGAATGCGTCGTGTGAGGTGTCATCTTGTAGCAACGCCCACCAACGCCATTCTTAATGCTTCAATGCCCTGTTGAAATAGCTCAGAAGCTCTGATATTCCATGGAATTGTCACTAATTCTTCGAAATGCAGTGACGCCCGTCAACGCCCGTCGTTACACCTTAACACTCCAACATAACGCCATGATATAGACCGGAGAGAGAACAACAACAGCAACAACAACAAGGATGACACACGAGAGAACAACAACAACAAGAAGTTTTGTTCATATAGTTTATTCTCCCCAATGTTACATCATACCCACGCTGGGGGAGCCGCGCTGGGTATATTTACAATTCAAGAAGATTCTTGTCCAATCAGAGGCCACCATTTACATCTGTCATATTCGTTCCTGTCCGTTAGATGTATTCTTGTCCAATCAGAAGTCTCCATTTCAGAAAGTTCCATCTTCGGCCATGTTCGCTCTAAATCGTTTATTCTAATCATCGTCGGGCAGCCCAGGATACCGTTGAGGCCACATATCCTCAGCTAGTTGTTTGTGCATTCTGAGTATCTATCAGTGCATGGGTGAATACATTCATCCGATGGGAAGATTCCGTAATTTTGTCACGAAGAACGTAACATTGGTGACCCTCTCTACGACCCACTTGGTGTTGGGGCGCTGTTGATAGGCCCATTCCAAGACATCCAATTGGCCCACTTGGTCCAGCATGGGCTCTAGCGACGCCCGGTTAATGATGGTAAACGGTGGTCAAATACCTGGGTGTTACTGCTCGGGTAAAAGTATCGGACTTGGTCTGTCTCCTTATGCTGCAGCACATAGCCAAACGCCAGATTCAATTTGAAGGACGTAGCTTGGTCATTGAAGATGGCTTCCACGTAGCTGCGTAGACGGGCGAGGCTGGTCAGTCGAAAATTGTAGATATCTTGAATAGGGCGATGACGGTGGAAACAGTGCCGTATCATGGGCCAATGGCGCCGATAGATGTCACTCACTGGATGATCTTCGGGTAAGAGATCGCTGGGAACATCCACCGCATCTTCCAGAAAATGTTCGTTGTTGTCAGGCGTATGACTGGGAACAGTAACGCTAGGGACCGGCTGGATATCCAGGCCCTCCTGGACTGTGGGTATAGGCGGGCTCTTCGTCATCGCATCACCAGTGGCGTTCGTCTCCCCGGGTTCATCTTCACTGGGTCTGACCTTCCGCGGCTCCTCTTCAGTGGAAAGTTGTCGCCCAAACCGTAGAGACGGGGCATGAATCACACGTTGGTGCTGTCTTAACCGACTGGGTCGTTTGAAGAGTCGACCACAATCGTTACATTGTACCGTCGCACCCTCGTGGAGTGCCCTCTCATGGCGCAGTAAATTATCCTCCCGATTGAATGGCCGTGCGCAGATTATACAAGTATACCATGCATCGTTGTGGGTGGTAGCCTCATGACGTCGTAAACTTTCTATACGAGTAAACTGCTTCTGGCAAGTTGTGCAAGTGAACATCTTGGTGGTTGACAGAGTGTCTGATGAAATGGTCAGGCCGTTTCCCTTTTATAGCAAGCTAGCTGTTGATCTATTTTTAGCACACTCAGTTCAAATACCCTAAGTCGAGGACCGAGATGTACTGGTGTACGACTGAGCCGCATTGCGCGCGCGCGCGCGTGTGTGTGTGTGTATGTGTGGGCAGTGGTTTTACATCCGGGACCTTGTCAACATCCGGGTTTCCCAGTGGGTTCTTCCATCCGGGTACTGTGGTTTTACAGCCGGGTCTTCATCTTACATCCGGGTGTTTCCATCTTTACTGTCACGTGACTGAAACCGGAAGTTGTCACAAGACGGGTGGGACACACTTGCGCGTGTGTGTATGTGTGTGTGTGCTTGCGTATGTGTGTACGCGTGTGGGTGTGTGTTTGTGCGTGTGCGTGCATGTGCGTGTGCGTGCATGTGCGTGTGCGTGTTTATGCGTCTGTGAGTATGTGTGTCTGTGCCTGCGTGTGTGTGTTGGTGTGCTTGCGTGTGCGTGCGTGTGTATGCATCTGTGTGTGTGGGTGTTTGCTTGCGTGTACGCGAGTGTGTGTGTGTGCGTGTGTGTGTGTACGCGTGTGTGTGTGTGCGTCTGTGTGCATACGTGTATGTGTGTGCATGCGTGTGGGTGCGTGTGTGTGTGGGTGTGCGTGTATGTGTGTGTATGCGCCTGTATGCGTGTGTGTGTTTGCAAGAGTGTAGGCGTGTGTGTGTGTGTGTGTGTGCGTGCGCACGTGCGTGTGTGTGCATGTGTGTGTGTGTGTGTGTCGCCGTGTGCCATGATACAGACAGGTGAGAGGAAGAAAGATCTACACGTTCACAAGTATTCCTACAGTCCGGAAGTAACCTTTGACCCCTGCGCTGCTCCGAAGTGACGTCATCATACGCAGGCGCACACACACACACACACATACCTGAAGTACCCTGTACCCTATCACGTTCATGGACCAATACAAAACCCTATCTGCCCCAGCAGCACCACCACCACCACGCGACGTGACCGGAACTGACCTTTGATCCTGCGGGCAATTTTTATGCGGTATTGTTAGCGCGCGCAGGGTCAAAGGTCAGTTCCGGTCACGTCGCGTGGTGGTGGTGGTGCTGCTGGGGTAGAGAGGGTTTTGTATTGGTCCATGAACGTCATAGGGTACAGGGTGCATCAGGTATGTGTGTGTGTGTGTGCGCCTGCGTACGATGACGTCACTTCGGAGCAGCGCAGGGGTCAAAGGTTACTTCGGGACTATAGGAATACTTGTGCATACACACACGCACACACACACGCACACACGCATACACAGGTGCATATACACAGGCACGCATACACACACGCACACACACACAAACGCACACACACACAAACGCACACACACACACAGACACACATACACAAAAAGACATACACACACACACATACACACGCATACACACACACACACACACACGCATACACATATACACACAGACACCCACACACACACACCTACACACACACGCATGCACACACACACGTATGCACACAGACGCATACACACACATGCGTAAACGCAAGCATACACCCACGCACACTCATACACGCACACACACACACACGAAAGCACACTCACACGCGTACACGCAAGCATAGACACACACACGCAGACACACACGCACACACACGCGCGCAACTCTCATTGCGCCTTGTGCCGCTAGGTCAAAAGGGCTCGAAATGCGCTTTTATACTACTAATCCTTCCTTCACTCCCCTAAAATGCCCACTTTCGCTACTAGTCGTACTGATGACGTCACCAATGACGTCACAGATGACGCGAACATCCCTAAAATGGGGATATACACCATGAAAGCTACAAGAGGACACCTCCCTCGACACAGTCGGACCAAGGATAGTGCCTCTCTACCCCAATATTTACCTTCCTGCACTTTCCTAAAATGCCCACTTTCGCTACTACTCGTCCTGATGACGTCACCAATGACGCCACATATGACGTGAACATCCCTCAAATCGGGATGTACACCCCGAGAGCTACAACATGACACCCCACGCGGTCCATTCGGACCAATAGTGGTCCATCTCTACACCAAATACCTTCATTCACTGCCCCAAAATGTCCACTTTCGCTACTATTCCTGCTGATGACGTCACCGATGACGTCACAGATGACGCGAACATCCCTCAAATCGGGGTCTACACCACAAAATGACACCTCCCACGACACAATCGGACCAAGGATGGTCCCTCTCTACCCCAAATACCTTCCTGCACTTCTCTAAAATGCCCACTTTCGCTACTACTCGTACTGATGACGTTACCGATGACGTCACAGATGAAGCGAACATCCCTAAAATGGAGATGTACACCCCGAGAGCTACAAAATGACACCTCCCAGGACGCATTCAGACCAAGGATGGTCCATCTCGACACCAAATACCTTCCTGCACTGCCCCAAAATGGCCACTTTACTTAATACAACCAACTGCGCATGCGCAGATTGACGCGACTTGCATTTAAAAACACGCCATTCTGACTCTACCCCACACAAGCTTCACTTTGTCACCTTCCACGACCCATTCGGACCCATAGCGGTCCATCTCTACCCGAAACACACACCCACATACCCAGCAAAATGCCTGCTTTCTATACTACGGCCAGACTGCGCATGCGCAGAATATTGAAAACGGAAGAACTATTAGTACAGTCGGATGTCCCTCCACGAGAGCTTCAAAATAAGACCTCACACGACACCATAGGATCATTAGGGGCTCACCTACACCCCAAAACGTCCACCCAGTATGGGCCTATACCCCCATAGCCAGTATGGGGCTATATGAGCCTACGCAGGCCTCGGTGAACTTTTCCAAAAATTTCACCGTTTCGCATCGAAACCCTTCCCATCGTGTTCTAAATGAGGAGACGTGAAAAACAAATCCAAACAACCTATATCACAATGAACGTGTGTGAATTTCCCAGATTGGACCTATATGGATATATGGTACTTTTTCAAAAAATTCACCGTTTCTCTCCAGGACCCCTCGCATCGTGTTCTGAATGACGAGACGTGAAAAACAAGACCAAACAACCCATATCACAATGAACGTGTGTGAATTTTCCAGGTTGAACCTATAGGCCAGTATAGGACTATATGGGCTATATGGTACTTTTCCAAAAATTTCACCGTTTCGCTCCAGGACCCTTCGCATCGTGTTCTAAATGACGAGACGTGAAAAACAAGACCAAACAACCCATATCACAATGAACGTGTGTGAATTTCCCAGGTTGAACCTATACATAGCCAGTATAGGATTACATGGGGCTATATACAGACCTCGGTGACTTTTCCCAAAAATTTCACCGATTCGCTCCGGGACCCCTCCCATTGTGTTTTTCTCGGCGAGACGAGAAAAACGAGACCCCACAACCCATAGTAACACCCACAAAAATTTTTGACCACCCCTCCCCCCATATAGCCAGTATGAGCCTATATGGGGATATAGCCATACAGGCATTTTCCCGTATATTGTATATTGTACGAGTCCGTATTCCGCATTTTATTTATTTATTTTATTTATTTATTTCTGTGAAAACACCCGATTGACTGGATAGGCAGGCCCCGATAAGCCCGGGGGACCGATATGACCCCCGTGGGAGAGAGTCGACAGGAGTATATTCTAGGGTAAAGTCCGTGTTTCGTTTTTTTATATCTGGAAACATTTCACATGCACCCTCTAGAGGGCAGCACCATCGATGCCAAAGGGGAATCCCCTTTTTGTTTGTTTATTTTTTTGCGGAGATATAGGGACAATAAACGCTCAACCCTCGGGTCGCACGGATGCTAGACTCGTCCTAATAACATCGTCAAACACCTATAGATTATGTTTATTACTAGGACGTCAGCGAAATCCTAGTACCCATCCTCTGCATGGCAGAACTGTACAACCCAAAACAAGTCAGGACATGCCTTGATCACGTGATCGTCATGGGAAATTACAAGCGTCTAGTCCGTCATTCATAATCCAGCCGTCGTCCATTAGAGAATATCCGCGTCCATAATCCAAAGACCTATTCCATTTTCCACATAACAGTATTAGCACCAAATTCAAAAGGAGAATCATAGTATACATAAACCTAGGCTTGTTTCCTGCAAGAGAGAAGCGGTCAACAGTTTTCAATGATGCCGGCAAGACATCATGATGTTCCAAAAATATCAAATCCGTATCGCTGATCAGTATTCTTAATCCATAATATTCGTTGTAGAGTCGTCATCTAAAGAATGATGTATCTCAGTCACGCTTTGATTGTGCCTGTTCATATGAGTACCATGAGGATCTTGAAGTACATGGGTTCATACGGCCCCTAGCCCCGGGTTAAGCGGAATTAGACACAAGTTACGAAACGTAGCGCCATAGATCTTGCACACTACGTTCGTATTTTGCTATCAGCATGCGATATGTATCGCCAAATTTGAGAAACTTTGAGTGGAGGCGCTTGGTGGAATAGCCCTGTTTTATAAGTTTCTGCAACAATGTTTTGTGACGTTGATTAAAATCATCACATTTAACACAGGATCTAGCAAATGCTACTAAGCGAGATATGTATACGCCATATGCAGGTCCCACTGGAATATTACTATCCAGAAAGGGATAGTTTACGATGTCGAAATTGTAATCATCTCTTTTGTCATAAAGTCGACGAGAGAGAATGCCCGCTTCATTTTTATAGAGATAGGGATCTAAATAAGATGTGCCTGTAGGGCTATCTGTAGTTTCCTTCAAATCCAGTGAAGGTGGATATATATCCTTCACTGCGTCATTTATATAGCGATTATCCACAGCGAGAAGATCGTCTATATAGCGTTTGGTGAATGAGAAGGAACGGGCTTTGAATGGATCGGTTTTTGAAAGCGCCTGCATTTAGTCATATTCATAAGAGAACAGATACAGGTCAGCCAACAGGGGTGCACAATTAGTACCCATTGGAATACCTATATGCTGCTGATATATTGTGTTGCCAAATTTCACATAGATATTTTTAATGAGAAATTCAAGCAACTCTATAAACAAAGAAACATCCCATGAATGATATCTCTTGCATGTAGTCGAGCTAAAGAATGCTTTATGGCTTCCGACATTAATATATCTACGATCAGTTTTCTTGAACACAGATACTATTAATGAACTTGGACGGTCAATAAGGTCCTGATGAGGGATTGTGGTATAGAGAGTCGAGAAATCCCATGTGGATACATGTCTGTACGGTATGTACAGACATGTACGGTATGTACCCCCACTGGGAAACCCCGCCACGTGACCTCCCCGTGACCTCTCGAAAGTAGGTCAAGTTGGCTGTAAATGCGGAGACTATACTACTAGTATCAATCAACAGTGGAAACTGACTTACATTCCATCTATTCATACATTTGTTGTTTATATATGTATATGCATTTTAAATGTATAGTACGCTTTGTATAGTCCATATATATGTGTTTCATATCTCTCTATGAGTTTTGTATGTATACGTTCCAGTCAAAGTTTCAAATCAGTCACCTGGTCAAATGCCATTTGGTAAAGTGGCTGAAATATACTAGCATTTGGTTGAGTGCCTGGAATGAAAGAAAGATTTTACTTAATATCCAGTGAATAAATGTTTGTTGTAATACATATCTAATGACCTAGAATTCAATGATTCAATCAGTTCAATAGTATCTATCAACTGTTGTGTTGTAAAATACATTAATGATATAATAATTAATTTCAATGCATACATATATTTCCTCATGTAAGTAATTCTAAACATGCAAAAATATGTTATTTTAAAATTACACGATTACTTTTGGAATTCTTGATTATATTATGGGACTCGTATTTCAGTTTTGTTACCTTAATTATCTTCCTATTTTTCGAACTTCTGAGTTTTGCAGTTTCTCCACAAAGACTGCATAAATAAGACAATAGTTATGCGATATGTGATAAACTAGTTTTGAGCACTTCTACCCAGCATAAGAAAAACAATTTGAAAGAGAACGATCAAAGCATAGCTTTTCTGTTTCATCTTCATGGATGGCATATGCAATTACCCATAGTCCACTGCCCCGGGGTTAGTACAAACAGGACACAAATAACCTTGGATAATATGGTTTTGAATGGACGAATTCAGGTCACAAGTCCCTTCCCTGAGTCCGCACAAAATCGTATAATCCAAAGGCCTATTTTATTTTTCATATCGAGACGTACATAAAGAAGAAATGTAAATAGTTCAGCAATTTCTGGATCAGTTAGGTTGAATGTCATTGACAGATCACTAGCATTCTGATGCAGTTTCAGAGGTCGATTGGACACCGGTCTTCTGCAAATGAGCTTACCTATGAGGTCACACTGTTTCAGCTCCAGAGAAAAGGTCACTCCTCCTTCCCTTTCCAAGCTAGATTGGGCCGAATCGAGCAGATCCACTGATTAGTTAGACGTAATACCAGTGGGAAGCCAGTTCGAAATTATTAGCACATAAATTGATGTTGATCAATATTCCTACGAAGTAGGCTACAGATCGCAAATTGTCCGGTAATGAGTGAGTGAGTCCATCCGAATCCTTTCGTCGGCAAAATAAGGAGAACCGTTGACATTAGAACCATGATTTTGGCATGAACGTGCATTAGGGCATTGTTACGAGCAAGTTCTGAGTTGACCGAATTCTGATTAAAATTTGATTTATAATTATTTTTATTTTATATATTGATGGCTCAGCGAGTACACTGTCATGCCCATCGGGAAGCCTTGGCTGTATGTTTCACTGTATACACAGTGGTGGGATATGCCATCCGTAATTGTTTTTATGAAATAGGAAATGCTAATTTTCCATCATTTGTTAGTGCATTTATCTACACCGCTATGCCAGCCTTAATACACACAATTCAGTATATTGTTATAGATACATGTAAACTGTGGCCTTTAACGTGTATCCTATTTCACATCCAAACATTTCATCACTGACCACAGCAGGCTTCAAATTCAGGTCAGATTACTAACTGATGGTGAAATATCCTACATCAACCAATTAAGTCAGCGTGGTGCAATAACCCAGCAGAAGAAGGAAAGATGTGGTATCATCCTTCAGATTAGTCTGTGTGAGCGACAATGATAACAGTTTACTGAGGGCGAAACAAAGCCATGACGGCATGTTTAAAGGGTCTTCTTTTGGTAGAATTTAACTAGATAAAGTAACTTTGATCATGATGTGGAAATATGATAACTTGAGTTTTTTTGTACCTCTTGAATATTGACTAGGCCTATATATCACACTTGGATATAATTTAAACAAAAAATTACATGTGTAAACAAAATATGTCTAAATTTTTCTTGTCATTTCAAATCTTGATCCATTTTGATTCCTTGATTAGGGGATACAGAATCACTGCCACGGAGTGTGTTGGTGTGTCACAGCAATGCAATTCCGATTCACACAACGAAGCTGAGGTGGTTTAACGTTTATCAATGAAGAAAATCACCGATCAACCGCCATAGAATATAATGTGAAACAAGAAAACCGGAATAGTACATTCATCAGATTGCCGATACCCAAAATGTGTTGTCTCATATATCTAGATAACAACGTGATGTAGAGATGCTATTTATTCATCTTTGTACCGGTTATGCTCAGGAGAATGACATAGAAACATTATTATCTTGTGCAGAGAAGGTGTTGGTCTTGAGTTGAACTACCGTAAACTACATAAATGCAACCTTTCTACTATAGTACTATATATAAAAATATGTTGTGTTGTTGGGAAAATAATGTGATTCAAAACGTTGTTTTGATCCTGGACAAGGGCACTGAAAACCATTAAAGAGATGTAAATGTATTTTCACACGTAAAGCTTGAAATCTACTGAACCTTTATTATTCAATCTGTTTCCTTTAGTTAAAATGAAGGCGCATTAGAAGACTGTTACCAACAAGTTCTGAGCTGACCTACTTTTGATGAAAATTCCTGGTGATTTTTGATGAACTGGCGATTCTGACTTGGGCGGTGCCCATCGTAATATAGGCAGGATTTCAACTGGGGGTGGGGATTTCCAAGGGTTGAGTTCGCGTTCGAGTCCTAATGCCTATTTTACTTCGTAGGTCCTGTGACGTTAGTCACACTGCTCATGTTCTTTATTGCTACATTTATTTCTTACATGTTAATAGACTAATATTTTCGAAGTTATTCTCTTCCTGTATAGCAGTAACCTACGATCGGAGTAAAATACAAGCGTTTAGTCCGACATACAATATTCAACCGTCGCCCATTGAAGAATCCATATCCCAAAGACCCAATTCATATTCCTACGAAGTAGGCTACAGATCGCAAATTGTCCGGTAATGAGTGAGTGAGTCAGTCCATCCGAATCCTTTCGTCGGCAAAATAAGGAGAACCGTTGACATTAGAACCTTGATTTTTGGCATGAACGTGCATTAGGGTATTGTTACCAGCAAGTTCTGAGCTGACTGAATTCTGATGAAAACTTGATTTATAATTTTTTTTTATATTATTTATTGATGGCTCAGCGAGTCCACTGCCATGCCCATTGGGAACCCTTGGCTGTATGTTTCACTGTGACTTTTGAAGGTTCCCTGATACGGCATATCATGACACACCGGTTCTGGTAAAATCAGCGAAGTTAAGCGACTTTGAGCCCGGTCAAGACTTTGTGTAAACGGGGCCCATTTAACCAATGGATAAATGAGTGATTTCAGTCTAATAGACGAAGGTCCCAAGCTGAAAGCGCAAGCTGATGCAATAAGCATAGTAATGAAAACGTACATTTTCCTTCTGTCATAGGTCTGTTAAATTTATCACTGTGCTATCCGACATCCGAAGTAGGGTGGGCATTAGGACTCCGACGCGCACCGAACTCCTGGTCATAGCCAATCTAAGTGTAAACGTTTTGGTGGGCTATATTATCATGTATGAAATAGGAACTGCTAATTTTTCATCATTTGTTAGTGCATTTATCTACACTGCTATCACCAACTTGCCAGCCTCAATACACACAATTCAGTTTATTGTTATAGATGTAAACTGTAGCCTTTAACTTGTATCCTATTTCACATCCAAACATTTCATCACACACCACATCAGGCTTCAAATTCAGGTCAAATTTCCCACTGGTTGTGAAATATCCTACATCAACCAATTAAGTCAGCCTGGTGCAATAACCCAGCAGAAGAAAGAAAGATGTGGTATCATCCTTCAGATTAGTCTGTGTGAGCAACAATGATAAAAGTTTACTGAGGGTGAAACAAAGCCATGACGGCATGTTTAAAGGGTCTTAATTTATTTTCTTTGGGTAGAATTTAACTAGATAAAGTAACTTTGATCATAATGTGAAAATATGAGAACATACTTTGAGTTTTTTTTTTGTACCTCTTGAATATTGACTATATATCACACTGGGATATAATTTAAACAAAAAATTACATGTGTAAACAAAATATGTCTAAATTTTTCTTGTCATTTCAAATCTTGATCCACTTTGATTCCTTGATTAGGGGATACAGAATCACTGCCACGGAGTGTGTTGGTGTGTCACAGCAATGCAATTCCGATTCACACAACGAAGCTGAGGTGGTTTAATGTTTATCAATGAAGAAAATCACCGATCAACCGTCATAGAATATAATGTGAAACAAGAATACCGGAATAGTACATTCATCAGATTGCCGATACCCAAAATGTGTTGTCTCATATATCTAGATAACAACGTGATGTAGAGACGCTATTTATTCGTCTTTGTACCGGTTATGCTCAGGAGAATGACATAGAATCATTATTATCTTGTGCTGAGAAGGTGTTGGTCTTGAGTTGAATTACCGTAAACTACATAAATGCTACCTTTCTACTATAGTACTATATATAAAAATTTGTTGTGTTTTTAAAATAATGCGATTCAAAAAGTTGTTTCTTGTGCTGAGAAGGTGTTGGTCTTGAGTTGAATTACCGTAAACTACATAAATGCTACCTTTCTACTATAGTACTATATATAAAAATTTGTTGTATTTTTAAAATAATGCGATTCAAAAAGTTGTTTTGATCCTGGACAAGGGCACTGAAAACCATTAAAGAGATGTAAATGTATTTTCACACGTAAAGCTTGAAATCTACTGAACTTTTTATTATTCAATCTGTTTCCTTTAGTTAAAAAAATGTAAAATTAAATCGGCGATCGGTATTTATTTTTGGAATGAAGGCGCATTAGGAGACTGTTACCAACAAGTTCTGAGCTGACCTACTTTTGATGAAAATTTCTGGTGATTTTTGATGAAAATCACTGGCGATTCTGACTTGAGCGGTGCCCATCTTAACATAGGCAGGATTTCAACTGGGGGTGGGGAATTCCAAGAGTACAATTCGCGTTCGAGTCCTAATGCCTACTCTACTTCGTAGGTCCTGTGACGTTAGTTACACTGCTCATGCAACATAGTTAACACCAAATAAAGTTTAAAAAATCAAAGTATACATACACATAGGCTAGTTTCCTGCAAGGGAGAAACGGTCAAGGAATTCAGTCAGTTTTTATCTACGTTCAAGATTTATACCACCGCTTTAAGATGATTTATGAAAAGGTCGCATTGTCATCCCAGAAGCCCAAAATCGTATTAAAAGAATAGCCTCTCGATGTGCAGTCACATACTCCTCCCAGGGAATCTCATAAAAAGTGTGGTTTTCTTCATCTAAACGCAAAAGAGCTATACTTAGGATTACATTAAATGTGGGGGTTTGAGAACAGCTTCAGGCAACTGAGATAAGATTGGTTGCGGCACATACTAAGGCATTTCCCAAAGTTAGCTTAAGTCTTTTCTATGCCCCTCAGGTCATTGTAACTCAGGATGCGTACGTGAAACGCGGAACTGGTTTCCTTGTGGTTACAAAACACTAACATACAGCCTTACTTAATATATGGTAATTCGGCTGCGCACGTCTCGAGAAAACTATAGTCTCTAATATTCGCTGCCACAAATGGCCCACCACCAGATATCCTGGCTTTTCCTCTCAAACATATAATTAAATTCAGGATACATTCGCCACCATTTTTTCGAGATACAGCTGGCAGAATATAGGTCATTCTGCCCGACACAATTACAGCGAACATGGGAGGCGACCAATCATACTGGTCCTGAGTTTTCCCTTATTAAAATTTTTAAAAAATGTTGGATACCGGTGTTTTTATATTATAGAAAAGCTGTAAAATAAAATATAATTTCTTACCAAGACAGGTATATTGACCAATCAAATTTCATCGGAAGTCCTGATTATAATCTAAAAAAATCAATGGTGGTTTGTGACCTTGTTCACAGACCCAGCTCTGGGCAGATCAAACTCACGTGTATACCACGAAACCAGCCTGTCTGGCCCGTCTCACGTTGCTGCGATGGAGCGACAGATGTACGGTAAGTAACGCTCATCTTAGCATATATTTTAAATTGTTTCAGCAGATTAATATTTTATTCTCCAGTAACGATGATGATATTCGACTAACATCAATAGAATTTAGATATATCGATCAATTCCAGAGACATTTCTCTCTTCATAACATCAGAAGGTCAAATCCGACGTATCTGTGGACAGAGCTTGCCGTTAATCTGACGTATCTGTGGACTGAGCTTGCGTTAATCCGACGTATCTGTGGACTGAGTCTGCTGTTAATCCGACGTATCTGTGGACTGAGCTTGCCATTAATCGGACGTATCTGTGGACTGAGCTTGCCGTTAATCCGACGTATCTCTGAACTGAGCTTGTCGTTAATCCGACGTATCTGTGGACTGAGCTTGCCATTAATCGGACGTATCTGTGGACTGAGCTTGCCGTTAATCCGACGTATCTCTGAATTGAGCTTGCCGTTAATCCGACGAAATGTAAATAGTTCAGCAATTTCTGGATCAGTTAGGTTGAATGTCATTGACAGATCACTAGCATTCTGATGCAGTTTCAGAGGTCGCTTGCACACCGGTCTTCTGCAAATGAGCTTACCTATGAGGTCACACTGTTTCAGCTCCAGAGAAAAGGTCACTCCTCCTTCCCTTTCCAAGCTAGATTGGGCCGAATCGAGCAGATCCACTGATTAGTTAGACGTAATACCAGTGGGAAGCCAGTTCGAAATTATTAGCACATAAATTGATGTTGATCAATATTCCTACGAAGTAGGCTACAGATCGCAAATTGTCAGGTAATGAGTGAGTGAGTCCATCCGAATCCTTTCGTCGGCAAAATAAGGAGAACCGTTGACATTAGAACCATGATTTTGGCATGAACGTGCATTAGGGCATTGTTACGAGCAAGTTCTGAGTTGACCGAATTCTGATTAAAATTTGATTTATAATTATTTTTATTTTATATATTGATGGCTCAGCGAGTACACTGTCATGCCCATCGGGAAGCCTTGGCTGTATGTTTCACTGTATACACAGTGGTGGGATATGCCATCCGTAATTGTTTTTATGAAATAGGAAATGCTAATTTTCCATCATTTGTTAGCGCATTTATCTACACCGCTATGCCAGCCTTAATACACACAATTCAGTATATTGTTATAGATACATGTAAACTGTGGCCTTTAACGTGTATCCTATTTCACATCCAAACATTTCATCACTGACAACAGCAGGCTTCAAATTCAGGTCAGATTACTAACTGATGGTGAAATATCCTACATCAACCAATTAAGTCAGCGTGGTGCAATAACCCAGCAGAAGAAGGAAAGATGTGGTATCATCCTTCAGATTAGTCTGTGTGAGCGACAATGATAACAGTTTACTGAGGGCGAAACAAAGCCATGACGGCATGTTTAAAGGGTCTTCTTTTGGTAGAATTTAACTAGATAAAGTAACTTTGATCATGATGTGGAAATATGATAACTTGAGTTTTTTTTGTACCCCTTGAATATTGACTAGGCCTATATATCACACTTGGATATAATTTAAACAAAAAATTACATGTGTAAACAAAATATGTCTAAATGTTTCTTGTCATTTCAAATCTTGATCCACTTTGATTCCT